>JZRO01000270.1:0-38333 GCA_000963465.1 Blastocystis sp. subtype 9
ACTATACTACTTCGGAACTGTTAGAGTTCTCCATAATCTCCTAATGAGAGACTCTCAAACTCCTATCGTTTGCCTTAGAGTTTTGCTTATAATGAATATCATTTCTGGATATGACAATTTTCCACATGATGATCTTGAGCGCCAGATTGCCAATGAAGCCTCCGTCGATTACCAAGAGGTTAACTCACTTTACTCTAGGTGATAGATTAGGTGTTGAGCGACCTCGGCACAGTACGGGACGAAATAGAAAAAGCAATTAGGGAGAAGAATAGAACTGTTGTGGAAGCTCAGCAGGGAATCAAACGTGTGTTCGTAGATTTGCTAGTGACACTCTAGACTACCGTATTCGATGTAAGTGCGGTAACCAGGACGAAGTGCAGTTTTTTGAAGATGATCATACTGGAGACGTAGTCTGTAAGAGTATTTCTTACAGCGCTACTTCAGTGTGTAGAGTGTGGTACTGTCCTTGCGTCTAATTCTCTCTATGAGGGTGATTGGACCCGCAATTTCGAGGGAGAGGAGAGCACATCACAGCGAGGAGAAGCCTTCAACCCATACATGTATTCAGTCTTTCTTAGTTTTTAGTTAGGTCAGATGCGTACAACCTAGGCACCGGAATAAGGGGGATTAATAGCAAACTCTCTCGCCACTACCAACAGTTGCAAAGCAACATGGAAATGGGTCTCTCCAAAGTATCGGTTTTTGAGCTATTTAACAGTAGACTGGTCGTGATGACAAAAACACACGACCTGAATATAAAGACAATAAGAAGATCGATGCGCATTATGACATGGGACGAATCGTTCGGAACCTTGATCTCAGCGACGCAGTGCTGGACCTGGGCCATCGATATTTCTGCTACTATCGTGATTTGAAAGATAAAGTGATTGACATGCCTCGAAGAGAGGCACAGTGTCTCATCCTCGCCTTGCGGAGGAAGAAGGAAGAAGGAATGAAAGTCCTGAAGCAGGTGAGAGGAGAGTAGGGTAAACTCGATCTTGTTACCGTAGGTTAAGTTTTCGGTGTGAGAAATGTGGGCTTACCTTCCCCACGCAGCTAGATATAAGGACGCATGATTGCATCAAAGATAAAAAGGAAATTGCACCAAAGAAAGCTGCTCCGAAACGAAAGGCAAAAAAGAGTAATTTGGTGGATGAAGTCGAGCGGTATAAAAGTATAAAGGGTTTAGCTTGTTTTGTTTGTTAAAAAAGCGCCGAGAAGGTGGATCGAACACCTGACCTTATGATCTTCAGTCATACGCTCTCCCAACTGAGCTATCTTGGCTGAAAGTGTCTCCCAATATGTCCAGATGAATCGACATACACTCCAGACAGAGAGAATTATTATCCTCTCCTATGGAGGAAAGCAACGTGAAGCTCCCGGGCGTATCTCCTCCGAACACCAATTTAAGATTGTACTCCCTGTCCCTCCTTGTCATCTTGTAGGTATCAAAGAGTTCCTGTCCTGAAGGACACTTTCTATTTTGATTCTCCAGGTTTTCTGTGCAGAATTCAGTATTGATGCTGTAGATGTGCACTTTTCTTCCTATGACAGGGATGATAAGGTCATTGACTGCATATTAATCGATTCGTCAGTAAGATGCTTGATTTCGGATAAGGATGGTATTGAATCTCAGAGTCAGCTCCTGTCATTTCCATCTACTGTTGATGTGCTGAGTGCTGCTGTTGTTGTGATTTATAGTGCTGTTGCTTTGATGCTTCAGGAGAGTTTCTCATTGTGGCGACATCGGATGGAAGGATCCATTTTTGCACACTCGACCATGGTATCCTCTTCTCTCAGCGCGTGACATCATCCCTTCCTGCCTTGGGTCCTTGTTTTGTCGCACTTCAGTGGGTGGAGACTGTGAGCGGCGGTGCTCTTGTTGCAGTCTCGTTTGACTGTGATTTTCTCTTGTTCCATGGGCTAAGTCTTCCCCTCCTTCGTGAGTATGTGGAGTCTGATGACACAGACACGTTGATCACACAGCGAGATAACACGACTGTTCTCCACTTCAGCTTTCGAGAGACTCTTTCCCGAATCTCTTGCTTTGTTGCAGAGCCCTCTGATTGCTTTCTCTTGGGAGGAGAAGGAAGGGACGACTTGATTCGCATCCAGCTGGTCGATGGACACACAGGCATTCTCCGCCATCTTCCTCATGGAGTTATTCACACGGGCTGTGTCACAAAGTTGTGTGTTGAAGGTATGTTTTTGTTAGTCCTGTATGATGACGGGACTGTCTTCTGTCTGCACCGTGATTCCTTTTCTCCTATCTCCTATTTCCGGTCAGTTCCCGTTACTGACATGGTCCTTCTCCCTTCAACTCTCTCTCCGAATTCTCTTCAAGCTATGGCACTTCTGGTGGTTCGGCAGGAACAACGGAATCAGCAGCACCTTCTAGCAGCGCAAATTCGCTACGGCGAGATGATCATAATCAGTGAGGAACATCATGGTGAGTCATTGCACCTACTTCCCTGTCATCCTTATTATCTCCTTCTGATGAATCAGTCCATTCATCAGAAGGAGTCTCAGCGCAACAGCATGACGATCAATCTCACTCGCCTACGAATGGCTACGGAACTCCAACAACTCATTGTACACTCTGTTTCTTGATTCGAAGTAGATGCTGACCCAACAAGATTCGCTCGATGAGGCATTTCTATTTGCTGAAGCTCATCAGTTGAATCCAGTATTTGTCTATCGTCGCCAATTGCAGTACATTTTGCGGCAGTGGAGAGAAAATCATTATAGTGATGACTGGTTAACTTCTCCTGCAGTTGACTGTGAAGCAGTTCTACAGATTCTCCGCAAGACCCCAAGTGATCTTATTTTCTATGTTCTCTCTTCTGAATATATTCCTTCTCTCGCCACGACTTCGCTTTTGATTCAGTTCGGACGTCAATGTGTTACAGGCGATGATTCAGTGCGAATGAACGTGATAACGCTAAAGTGGAGTCTGTTCTTACAGCTCTTGTATAACGAAGATCATGTTACTGCACATACATGGCAAGTTGGCTTTCTCTCTTCTTTTTACTGTAGCGATTCTGCCAAATGCCTCTTTTGGACTTGCAAAACTACTTTCTACGACATGGAAATGCAAAGGCTGTTCTGCTTTTATGGGATATCTTTTCTCCAGCAGAAGCTTCTCGTTCTTCTCTTCAGTGGTTCTCGGAGATACCTGAATTGTGGAAAGGATCACTAGAATCCTTTATTCGTTGTGTGAGTCAAAGACAGGAGCGTGGATTCCTCATTAATGATGATCTTTTGAAGTGGCTACAACGCAACGTGTTGCCCCGTTCAGAAGATCAAGAAAAATACCACTTTGTAGAGTGGATGGAAGAGTATTGTGAACAGCAGCTTCAAAGAGGACAGTGGATTTCACAGTATCGAAACCGATTCATCACCGTACTACACAATTTGCTTTCATTAACAACAATTGTCTCACAGTTTCCTCTACTCGAGCAGGAAGATCGTATATCTCATACTGAGCGTATCCTAAAAATCCATCACTATCTATCGGATCTCTCTTCGATTGCTAATCGATCAGGACTTGTTGTTACTCCTTCTCCTTCAGCAGAATTGCCATCGAATGAAGAGTTGGTGATTCGACTCCTTGACGAGCTCCAAAATTTGGAAATCCTCCCAATTGAGTTTCAGTCTCGAGTAATCCCATTTTGCTCAGAGCGAAACATGAGTGTAGATGAAGTACTAAGTTTCTATGTGAAACAGCAGCTGGAAAATGGTTCGTTTATTGAAATATCGCGTCTGGAACAGTTGTGGAGAATGATTGGTTCTTACGAACTGCGAATTAAAGCACTTCAAGGAGTGGAGACGAGAATGCCTCCTTTTCCTAACGAACTTCTTTCTCTTTTTGAGGAGAGCTGCCAGTACTGTGGGGATGTAAGTGCAACTAGTCATTCGTTTGTCTGTGAGCAATATGGGATGCTTCAGCTTCGAAATCGTATTAGTGAGCGAGGGTTGGATGCATTGGTTTACACAGGTAGCCATGCAGGATTTATCATGAGTGAGACACTGATTAGTCGATGGGTATATTATATGTTGAGTCATCATTTATAGGATTCTCATACACTGCAAGATCTCCAGTTGCTTTGCAATGTGTATCGTGACGTTCAATACTCTGAATGTCTTGTTTCTCTTGCTATGCGATTAGTAGAAGAACAGCAGACTGAAGAGTTGCTACAATCCGTACTGAAAGAATGCAGAGCTGTCTGTGATGAGTTTGTCTTTGTATCCATTATTCGATATGTGTTTCAACTTTTGGATGAAGAGGGGAGAGAGAATTCATGGTGGATATGCTGTATTCGGCGTGTTTCGTTGATCCTATCAGAGGTGAAAGATTCTCCAAAGATAAAAGCATCACTTAGTCAACAGAATCTATGCGTTGATCATCTGGAAAGATGTGTGGATATGATGACCATGCTATATCATGAGTTTTCTATCAAACTGATGAGTGATTTCTTTTTTGATACAGAAGAGGTCAGTGATTTGTTGATTCGAGGATGTGTCAGTGAATCTGGATATCAAGTGATAATTTGATCTGGTTAATAGGTAGAATAATATCATGACTGCTTCTGTTCATCTGTCCTCGTTTGCTTCTCTTTTGCGTCTGTGCAATATCCTGCAATCAGATCCAGTTTTACTGACAGTGTACCTGTGTGATTCATTGATTATTGCAATCCACGAAACTAATTCATCTACTCTTTCTCTTCTTGTGGAGATGAATCAGTTAATTCAGAATCTTTCCACTGCACATCTCTCTTCTCGCAAGCAATCGCTTTCTCGCTCTGCTGATTCACGCAATACCCTAGAAGAAATGATTCGACTTCTTCTTGATGATGTTCTCTTCGTGATGCTTCGTATAACTCGTGTGTGAAAATTATGTATAGAACTGCTCGAAAAAGAGTCTACCACTTGCTCACTTCAAGTATTCCAGCTGTTATTACAGCTTGCATTGAAGGTCTGTGCTATTTCCCTGCGCATCGATAGTCTTAGTCTTTCTCTCCATTCTTTTATCGTTTCACGAAATGCAGAAATGGTTTCTTTAATGAAACTAATTCAGCTCACCACGAATTCATCTTTCGATAGCCTTATTCTGTTTTGTTACTTTTTCTGCCTTATTGATAGACCCTTTGCTTTCTATGAAGAGGAAGGTCTCTCACTCGAAAACGCAGTAGTTTCTGCATTTCTCCTCATGTATTTGCGTCATACTATGTAGTTACTACATTGTAATATCACCTAGAAATGGTACTGAAATCACTCCTGATATGCTTTCTGAAACACTTACTTGTTTCTCTACGCATCAGATCGAACTGACAACTCTTCCTTTGATACGTCGGATTGTTCGTCTTCAACCATCTCTTCGTTCTGTGGCTCCTGAAGGCTTTGAAACTCTCTCTGGTGCGAACTGGCCAGTTCAGTATTTGGTAGAGCAAGTGATTCAACGAATGCTTCAGTTCTGCTGGAAAGACACTTTCCCCCTTCTCTCCTGCCTCGATTTGACTCCTATTCAACGCTCAACTTCACTGTTAAAACAAGGAGTTCAGTTAACAGCCAGTCAACCTGAAGTGGCTGTTGAGATCGCTGCAGTTGGTGTAGCATATTGCCACTTATTGCGCATTTTAAATTCATTGCAAGAGTTTCAAAGAATCTATCGATCACAGTTTTGGAAGTCCTTTCTCTTCTTTCACTGCCAGCTTCGTGATGTGTCATTTGATTCTGTACACCATTCCCTTCCCTTCCTATTAGCAGATGAATCATGCTCCACTCAGGATCTTTTTCAATTGTGTATGTATGCAGATATGGATTTAGTAACAATCGGAAAGGAACTTCTAAACCTCTCTGTTAATCGAAGCCAGCAGTGGAGAGTGAAGGAGTTGATAGAATTGCTGCAAGAACGAATCGAATCTCATCTGTTGATTGCAACATTGCAGAACGCAGTAAAAGAGACGACTCAGCGTGGCTTACAAAAGCTGCTATTCATGGAAATCGACTCCTTGGAGCGCCAATATTCAATTGATGATACATCCACTCGCACTTCTCTTGTCGTCTTTGAATTTTGTGAGAATCATGATGAGTTGTTGAAAGATGCAAATATTGCACAATTGATCGCTGATCCATGGAGTGTACTCGACTCACGAGTGACTCTCTATAATTATCTACAATTTCTCCTTCTCTTCGACTTACTCTCTATCACGATGCAGGAGGTAGTTATTCGACTTCTTCAGCAACTTATTGATCGCAGTACAGTGCCTCCCGATTGGAGAGAAATCCGCGAATTACTTAATTCTTATCCCGATGACGATCATTCTCAAGAACGGTCGTCTCTCTGTCTTGAGTTATCAAAACTGTATGGGCATGCTCCCTCCTGTTGCACACTCTCACCGTGTACACGTTGTCAAGACTGTATCAGCGCAGCGCAGTATGCGCTGGAGCAGTGTAAAGCTTCCCTCACTGCTTCTTATCAATCATCTTCTCAGACTGATGAAACTGATGCTGAGCAGCTAAGTATATTGATGCGTGAGTGCCGTATTCAGTACTCGTGTGCTGTCTACTTCTTTCAGTTCAACAGACTCTCTCTCGGTAAGAATTCTAATGCATCTTCTCTTCTACCTGATGATCTTTCAGCCGATTGCTGCAAAAACTTCACAGAGATGGAAAAACATCTGGAGGATCTATATTTCCATCTTGGACCTCTAGCAGGACAGTATCTCCGAAACCATTTTACAGAGATATTGCAAGGCAGTACGTCAGTACGAATCCACTACTCAACAGTGGAGGGAAAAAGCAGAAAACGGATAGGTGACAGAGAAACTACTGATGACTACAAGCGATACTCTTTTCAAACGGATCTTACTAGCTGTTCATTCGATTATTTCTCACTGAATGAAGTACGAGAAATGATCAATCAGTTGCAAGACGACTCGCATATAATTTGGTTCCCATTCAGTGAGGAAGGTTGTGGATCCTTTTTCCTTCATAGTGTCATGGAATTACTCTGCGAGCTGTTTCAAATTAGTTTTACTCAACTCTTTTTTCACACTGTCGATTGTTATCTTCAGAACTGGGATTTGATGAAAGCGGATGGATTGTGTTTGGAAGAGCAAGAGGAGCATCGTTTGCAAAGTGCCGAAGATGGGCTTCTCTACATGTGGCAGGGTCTTCGGGAAATGGATAATGATGTTTTTTCAAAAGTAACCACGCAGTACGTCCATCAAGCTCTTTCCTCCTCTCTCTCGCACTCCTATGCAGCCAAATATCTAATCTTTGCATCCATTACATTATATCTTTCCTATTTGTCCCAGAACGAACAAAAGAGACTCTTGCTACTGTATGCAACACACGATAAAGCATTCACTCTCTCTGAACTGAAAAGAAATGCATTAGCAATGTTAATACTGCATGGATGCCAGAAGTATCGAATCCCAGCCGGTACAGATGTGATTGCGCAAGTGCAGAATCCCAGTTTTCTTTCGAATATCCTCCGTTCTCACTCCTCTGACTGTGAAGTATTCTGGTGGTGCTCCTCTCTGATGCAACGTCTCTCCATTCATGATATCCGTGTGTGGGATCAACTGTTATCTCTCTGCATGAAAGAAGAATTTCTTCCCCTCTGCATCCTCTGTCTTCTCCAGCGACAGCGACTCGCACGCCTACATAACGGAGTAGGTCTTTTGGGAAGAGAGGAAGTTATGGAAATCGTGAATCGTGTTGTATTGAAATGCTTGGATCCCGAGAAGCCACTGGTTGACGAAACGTTCCTTGAGTTGGTGCGTGAGTTTGTTCAGGATGTCGATGTATCTGCATGGTGCAAAGCTATGTGCAGCTGTCTGAAGGCACATCCAGAGCAACCCCTCTTAGCACAGGGACTCTGCGAATCCATTCTGTGTGTGTTGGATCCAACTCAACGCCATGCATTACTGCGCGATGCGATTGGAGTTGGAGGAGCAATTGCTGTGTGTGAGCATATTTGCTTTGAAGGAGTTGTTCTACCTTCCTATCGAACCGAATTTATGATGGCTATCCGAAGTGAAATGAAGGCAGGTCATTTTGACCAGTTATTCTATTCAGACTTCTACTCTGCAGCAATGACTGCCTGCGAGCAAGAAGAAGATGCAAAAGACCTGTTTAATGAATGGATCACATACCATATTCGCCACAAGCACTTTAAAGATGCATTGAGTCTAGTGATGAAGACTGGATGGAGTGATGAAAGAAGTTGGAATGGAAATGACATCTTCGTTCTTCGCGATTATGTGAGTGATGAGATTGGAGATGAAAATCTTCTCTGTTATTTACTAAACCTATATTCTGTTTTCAATAAACACATAAATCCCGTCGATCAGCCATGCTAGTGGGAAGAACCATCGGCGAATCATTGATCGCAGCTCGCACATAATAGAAGATGAAACTAGCCATCAGTACAAGTTGTGTTATTTGAGATGCAATCACCATGAGACCAGCGAAATGTTTGCTCAAATACGACCATCCACTGTTCAACTCTTTCCAGCTTCCTAGCCAGAATAAGAGATTCAAGAACTTGCTGATGGCCATCGAAAACACGAAATGAGATGTCAAAGACTCGATCTCTCCAGTCTATTGTCAATAAAGGATACACAATCATACGCGATTCTTCTGGAACATGTGCAGCTGAGGATAGATTGCCACTCCCTCCAAATACATCGCAATTGCCCACAGAAGGTCGCAGTAATTGCCTGAACGATGGGGACGAATGATCAGCGCCAGAACGATGGACGGAACGATCAGATACAGACTAGTGTATTGCTTGGGAAGGAAGTAGCCCTGACCAAAAGTATCGTGGTGGGAGTTGTGAGTGTATTTAAGAGGAACAGTGATCAAGTAGATATTGAGCAAAACAGCGATCAAGGATAAGGTCTCTATGACCTGGTAAAACCAATCTCCACTCCTGTGTGTCATGTATCATCAACGAAATTACTTGTCTAGAGGCAAATAACTGCTACTGTTCCAAATTGCAATTGCTCTACACAGGAAAACAACTGCATAACACTGAAGCGATTTAAGTGACACTCCAGATACTGACTTGGTAGTAATTGAGCGGAAAAGGATGAGATAGAATCCAAAACAGCTGATAAGGCTTCCTAACGTCTACTGTTATCACTAGTGAAACGCACCTACGAGAAGGAAGGAGAAATCCCCATCAGAAAAGAAATGCTTACACGTTAATATGAAAATCACCAAGAAGCCCCAAATGAGCAAATTCATGCGATTCGCTTTGAAAAAGCGACTGTAATTCCTAATCCATGAATAGAATCAAAAGGTATGAACATATGTCCCAAGTGCCTCTTGGTTTGATCTATATAGCGGCTCTATGCATCAGCACAATTACTAGCTGTCATACAACCGTTGGATTCATTCTAAGATAATGTACACACAAAAATGATGCTGGTTTGGAACAATCAATTTGGTTCAGCCAATGAGATAAAGGCATTCCATTATGACTCCATTATGTAACAAACAATGCACTTTGGAGGCGAACTACCACTGCAAACATCTACTTGGTCGCATTCCTTCTCATGCTCGACCTGGATCTCGTGCGAGAGGTCCTCATTCACAATAAACGTCTCCATTTTAAAGTCCTTCTCGGTAAACTTGAAAATCCGTCCACCACGTTGCATACTACAAATCAGCTCCTCTCTGGTTCTTACCCTTCGGCAGGGCCATAGCAGCCGTAGCCAGTCTTTCTTCCGTACCCCAGCAAGATTCCTTCGAATTCGTTCACATAGTCATTGTCATGATCATGTCCGCAGAACAGCGCGAATACATCTCCTCTCTCCTTAAACGCCGCTACAATACCGGTGTTCATCGAGGAGCAGGCGATAGGCTCGGCTTTTCTCCCGACACTGGGGTAATGCTACCCATGACATCACCCATCCAGAGGTACGTTGTACGCATACATGTACTCCACGGGAGGAATGTGCATGAAGGCGATACCCGGCTTCTTTCCGCCTTGCGTTTTCTCCAGTCTTTTCGACTCCTCTTTGTACCAGTCTACCATCCGAAACTCCACGCAACCATAGCCCTTCACGCCGAGACAGTCGTAGTCACCACTGTCGAAGAACCAGAGGTTCATCACCACCTCGTTTGGATCGGTTGAAGAGTACACAGGGATGACGAACGTACTTGCACTCGCCATGTTGTCTGGGAAGAGAGAGGTGTATGAATAGGGATTTGTCATGTCCAATTCAACGATCTCACGACGGTTCAGATCGGCCTCGGAGTCATGATTGCCCAATGTATAACCGTAGGGAGTTTTTGTTTCGTAGATCGCTTCTGTCCAGCGATTCCACATGTCATGGTACCAGCCCTCTGTCTTGTTCCAGCTGTACCCTAGAGTGAACAACAGGAGAAAGCAGCACCTGCAACCATGTCTCCCGTGAATGCAATGAAATCCGGATTCTCGGCCTTAATCAGATTCTTCATCAGGTTTGTTGTTTTCACATCGTAATCTAAAGACTCTCCATAGTGAAGATCCGTAAACTATGATCGTTAAAGAAGCTCGATGATGAGTACTTGCATGACGGTAAATGTCCCATCAGCACGAAATGAAAGACGTTTTTCTCCAGGCCTCAATACTGCCGAGGCAATTGAAAATAGTAAAACGAGTGTACACAGCATTATTATGAAATGAATCTTTGAGATCTTTCCCACACGGCAGAATATGGAAGATGTCTAACAAACAACGGTAAACTAAAGCAGAATATGAAATACTCTTTGCCTTAACAAGGTAGGAGTTGACACTTAGATAAACCAACTCAGGAAGGTCCCCCAATGAAAGAACACAATTCTGTCCATGGAACAATATTGCTCCTCCGTTCCCTGTTCGAAGGCCATCCTGCTGAACATACCGAGTGACAAGGAGATCTCCTCGTTTCACCTCTTCTTCTGTGCAACGTGCTCCTGAGAGAGTCCTTCTGCACAAGGTAAATAACTCACTTTCACCACTGTTTAATGGACTCATTGGTGAATCACCCAAGATCAAGGCCGACTCGATCAACTCCTCCAGAAGACTCACGCACTCATTCAAAAGCAACTTCTCTTCCTTATCAAGACTCAACGTACTGATTTGGGAGTTAACAAACACGAACAACAAGATATGACGAAGAAGCGCCAGCTCTTCATCTCCTATCTGTTGGGGACAAGCCAAGTCTCTCCATTCTGCCTCGCAACACTCAGACAACACCGACTTCTTCGCCACTCGAACCCCCAAATAACAAGATAAAAAGTGTATTACAGCACTTGGAGACTGAACAGCTATCAGCGACAGCAGCGATAGCAGTTGCAGTTTCTGAGCAATCGATAGGGTACTAAACACGAAGAGTACGGTTGCTATTTCACTTTGTTTGAAGATGTGAAAATAGACACCCTTTCTGCAATTTGTTACAACAGAACGATAGTGAAGATCAAATACTCTTTGATTTCGGTCAACTAAAGGAAGTAGTAACAGTCCCTATTCATCACACTTTCATTCTATCGATACGCTCACGTCCACATTCTGATTCGATCTTTCACTTTCTAGAGAAGAAAAGAGGTTATGCAAAACCGATCGAAACAGAGAAGCTTCCAGAAAAATCCCCGACTGTTTTGAAAGCAAGTAGAGTAGATCTAATAGAAATGTGTATCGCTTCCTCTCCTCCATTTTCATTCTCTCCATTTCATTCTTCCAAAATGAGACAATCGAATCCATGTGTTGATGAATATGGGTCTGAACAAGAAAGAGAATGGACTGGGGAGCATTAGCAAGTGATCGGAGGAAAGACTGATTGCTATGCTGCAATGAATCAAAAAAGGCATCAGCTTTCTGAATCTGAAGGAAATGATGAATCAGAGGTTGTTGAGAAGTTGAAAAGAGAGACAAATAAAAGAGTAGAACAAGGAAATCAGAAGCCTGAATTAAGAAGGGAGAATGAGTTCGATTATATGACTCAATTCGAAGAAGAACTTGAGTCATAAATAGGATAGATCGCTCTCCCAAGACTTGAAGAAGAGCTAAAGAAGGAAGAAACGGAGCTGAAGCTAAGAGTGATAAAAAATGCAAAGAAGAAAGGATTTGGATTAGTTCATCTTTAGAAGAAGGTGAAGTCAACATAGATTCAAGGACTGATGAGGCACACACTGTTGCTTTTTCCAACTCATCGCGCTGCAGTATAGAAAGTGATAAATCTCTTTCCACTTCATCGGCTAAAGCGATATACAAGGACAGAAGTGAAGTCGATAAGGGAAGAGTAGGAAGAAACTGAAGAAGAGAAGGAAAAAGGGGCGAATGACGTAATAAATGAAACTGAACCATGTTAAACACCAATTTTTCCATTTGAAAACGATCAGGTTTCATTTGCTGCCGTAACAATTCTAATGGTTGCTGCGCAATCTCTATGAATGATATAATAAACAGACAGCAACGAGGAGAAACAAAATCCGATAGCAAAAACGCATATAAAAGACACGAAAGCAACGGAGATTGCACTGAATACAAGCTGAGAACATCTTTCAACAAACTCTTATTCATAGCAACAGTTTCCTGTTTTAACCCATTCCAGTAGAACAGAAATAGAGTCACAGGAAAGAAAGCAGGTGAGAGAGAAGGGTCTTTTACTGCAAACAGTAAAGTCATACTGATCTTCTTGAGAACTAGACCTGTCGCATGAGATAGAATCTCATATAATAGTAAAAAAAGACGGTCTGTAGCAGTTGAAGGGTCTACTGATATATTCTTATGAAGCAGATGCAGATGAACATAAGGAGAAATCAAAACGAGAACATCATCATCCACTTCATGCTGTTCCATTTTTAGATCCTCGATAAACAGCGATAACAGTACTTTCCAATCATCTGCAGTTGCTCCGTATCGAACAAGTGCCAATGTGTCACACAACACTTTAAAAAGCAGACTACCATCCGAGCTGTGGAATTGTGAAGGAGTCAGAGACTTTATCCAGCGAACTACACATGGCTGGAAGTTCTACATGACAAGCGATGACCAAAAGTACTGTGAACGCCTGGATATCAGACTGAGCGGAGTAATTTGTGTGATACACATCAGCAATGAACAAGATTGCGAGTGACTGATGCATGAATGAAGGTAAAGTGAGCGAATCGAGCTGTAGCAACACTCCACACTGAATATGGCACTCGATGCACGCATTAAACAAGAGTGAGTAACAGAAACGAAGTAAGTGCGAAGGGAGAGAGCCATTTATCAGATGATATCCCAAAGCAGAGAGGAGAAAGGATGCAAAGAACTGAAGAACAAAGGAGATCTGATTTCGAGTCTGGCTTTCTCTTTTTGAAGGAAGCAGAGATAACTGATGCAAAATCGAAGAAAACAAGAGACTCGGAAGATAGGTGCTAAACCAGTAATGCTTCAGTACCTAGAGAGAAGATCACAATCACCGCTACTCGACTTTCACTGTTTTCAGTCATCGTAAACACGTTAAACAGGCCGATGGTTCGCTGAAGAAGCACATCGTTATTTAGGAAACACTCGGTATTCACAAAAGGAGCCGAGGAAGCAAGTATTCGCATGATTCTTCGATTCTCTTCCGATTCGTTGGGAACGAAATCCTTTTCTGGAGAATCTGTAGACGAAATATCAGCTCCAGGCGTCATCAGTGTTACATACTGAAACCAATACTGCTGGAACACTTCGATAGGCATGTTACGACTGCAGAATGATTCAGAGTCACGGAACCAAGTTGGACGCCAATCTGATTGTGTTGCTACTTGTTGGAGAGACATGTACAAATTTGAAAAATCATCAGAAGGACCAGAGCAAGGCAATGAAATAACGTCTTGCCTCTTAGGAAATCGAAATGGTGAACTATTCCCACTATTATCAGCATATATTGTGTAGATATCATTCATTGGCGTCAACAATAAGTCTGAAACATCAAAAGGAGGAAAAAAACGAGGCTTTTCAAACTTTCCTATATAATCCAGGATATTGGGAATCTGCTTGTCTGTGATATCAAGCACATCATAGATTGTTGAGGAAAAGTGTTCCTATGGAATAAACGTCATTTCATCCAGATTCTACCTCATCTATAGTTGTGGTTTTGAAAGCAGTATGCTCACTTTCATTTCCAGCAATTTCCATGCTACATAAAAGAGTGTCTAACAAACTCCCAAACTATATACTATCTGTAGATGAATTATGATTACAATAGTGTCCGCAACCGATGACAGGACAGCAGTCATGATCTTCGAACCATGAGAGATAGTGCTGGACATGGAACATATGTTGACAAAACTGGCACACTGCGAACAGTCCATAAATAGGGTTATGACACACAGAGCAGAGTGGGTAGACTACAGCATCTTCTACTGGAGAAATCAACTCTTGTGCTGTGGAGTTCGTGACCACAGACTTTCCAGAACCAAATCGCTTTCCATAGAAGGAAGGTGAGGAGCCGTTCATAGAGGTCTTGTTTCTTGTATACCGAATAAGACTGCTCTCTTCGATCATCGATGAAGTAGGAGAAGACTCTGTAAACAACCTCCACTTGACCAGCTTGTCGTGATTCAATATATACTTTTCGAATTCCATCTTGATTTCAAACATTTGCTTGTGATCAAAAATCTCGGATACGTTTAACAACACGTTGTCTAAATCCACACCCTGCGTGTGCTCCACGTACTGCAGCACATCGACATGATGAATGCGACTGTACACTCGACAAAACGTAATCAGTATCGCAAATAGAAACAAATCGCCCTGCTCTCGAGTCACACTCCAGATCCGACTTAGCATATGACGAACAAAATACAAAGATCCAATGCTAGAAGACTGTAATTCACGCCCAAAGACGGTAGAAAACAATCTCCAGATGACCAACTGCCGGCGTGACAAGAGATGATAATCCCCAGTGCTTAGTTGTTCCAACACGTTCAGATTATACTGAATATAACTGAACAAGTCTAGATAGGTGGAAGAAGGAGGAAGGGGTGGTAGCTTCAGTGACTGAGCAAGTCGAGTGATAAAGCGAGAGTGATGAAAGTCGAGAACGATGTCAGTGGTTCGCTGATACAAGCAATTGGTATCATCTCTAGATATCAACGAGAAAGAAGAGAACGACTCATGTGTATTAAAGCAATGAGGGCAAACAGTAGTACTTTGGCTTGATAAATCGTACTCTTCACTATCGCTTTCACGGAAGAGTTCACTCTCAGAATCGCCATCATATGCTTCTCCACGATTTTCGATCTACTCATTACAATTATACACAGCCAATTACGTGTTTATAATCCTGATAAGACACTATTGGATGAACTGCAAGATCCACACCAAAAAGAGAACGAGCATTTGTGACACGAATAGCTATGTCATTGGAAATCATAGTGAAGAACAATGGAGGACAATCGATCAACGAGTCATCGTTTTCTACCGTTTGTTCCACGCTTTCATTGTGTTTTTCATGTTTCTCTTCAGGTAATCCTGTTCGAATATCGTCAAATATTCTCTATATATCACGAAGACTATGGAGATACAAGTATTTTCCCTAAAATAGTCCGAATTCGATTCTGCTGCTTCACAAGATACCGATTTTCATTTGAAGTATTTCCAGATTTGGCTTCTGCTGCAATGACATGCAGCTGAAGACGAATATAATCCATAAGTCCTTCGATGCGCGGAGAACCATCCTCAAACTCAGCTAAAATTAACCACCAAAAGAATGCCAACCATCCAGAGTGAGATTATCAAATGAGATACTAGAGTAAGGGCGACTTTCGAGTGTATTTCGCGAGTGATTGTAAGGGAGATGATTTCCAAGAGTAGATGATGATGCGCTTAACGAAATAGCTTTTTTAAAAGACATGATAATGCGAACATGCGAGTTGAAAATTTCATAACGAATAATAATCAACCCACTCCTTGAATCCGCCTGAACTAACTTGAATTCACTACTGTTCTCCTCAGTCATCAGACTTTCCACGATTTCATCCAAATCAGAAGTACTACATAGAAATATATCGAAGCACATACACGTCACTAGCTAAATCCTGGCGATATAACAAATTCGCTATGATATGGTCATTCTTCAGACTCTTTTGACTTCCTTTTCGACTCTTCCGTTGTTTTGAATCTGATATATCGCCCTGAATGACATATCGAAGAATACTTTGCTTTTCCTGGCTCATATCTAAGGCTCATTGAAAGATACGATTTCAACAGATCTCATAACATTTCTTGGAAAAGTTTAAAAATGAATCGAAGACACGAACTCCAGATACTTGGATCGATTTCAACGTTACAAGATTCTCTGTGGGAGATTGTTGTTGTGATATAACTCCCTCCTGTTTGATCATAGCACAGAGACTCAATTCGCTAGTGGACAGCACCTCTACAAGTAGTAATCTCCAGCCAACTCCAACCAATGATCCTGTACTCTCCAATCCATCGAATCGATCGGAAAGAAGAGCGCTCTTCTGAGGTGCTCAGACAGTCAGAGATCATTCCTTGAACATAGTCCCAGCGATAGATTTCGTTGTCCGTAAGAACAAGCATACTGCCACCTCCACAAAACGCAAACGAGCGGAAATGGCGTGGCGCATTTCGACGAATGCGATTATGCTTCCCTGGACGACAGTCGCGAATAGTAAGGTAGTTTATAGGCTTTGAGAAGTCCTTCACAGAATAGACGCAGCAGATGTCTTGGGAGAGAAAGGCAACATTTTCTCGATTGTACGTCGTGTCAAACGCCACTTTTAGAATTCGTCGACTCTGACTACTAATCGATCGCACCCCACTCAACTCCTCTACAGAAGAGTACTTGATTGTGCCTATTGGACTTTCGCCGTCATAAGGTCTCACCACCACCAGACCCGACTCATCAGCCGTAACAAAGCAACTGTCTAATACATCCACTATATTGCACGAAGATTAAATAAATTACCACACAAAATAAGAGACTTATTGTTGCAATAGGAGTTCAGCAACTGCGTGGTAAACAAAGAATCTGAGTCTGAAATCTGGAAGCGAGTAGAGAATGTAGAATAGACGCAGAGGATCTGGAAGGATTTCTCGCATGGAATCACTCGAGCAAAGCGTGGAGGATCACTGCTCTCATGAAAGATATGCTGGCACTCCCATGTACCCGATAAGTGTGCTATATAGCATCCCTTTCGAGTTGTTAACAAAGCACCCGCTCCCTTGTTAAATAACGATATGCTATTGACAGAATTTGCTATTTGTAATTTTGTGCTCTAAGATCAGCGAGTTTGACAATAATTACCACTAGACCGCCAGCACTTATCCAATTCAGCAAACTCATTTCTGCACTGCTTCTTGGTTCGATCTAACACGAGTATAGAGCAACTCGCTTCAGACAAGAATCAATATAGGATTTTAAGTATGTTAACCAGGTGAAGATGGTTTCGATTCAAGTACCTATGGATATTGTGAAATAGGTGCTAGATTATGTGTTCATGAAAAGACCATTGTTTACCAAATACCAACCCAACTGTTTAACTAGTAAAGTGAAAGGAATATCTGCTGTTACAAAATAGTATATATCACAATTCGTATTATGAAGACTAGGATCTTTTTTACTCTATACTTACCTATTATTGAAGACTAGTTAATTCTGACTGGCGCTCCATCCAACATCAATTGTTTAACGATACAAAATGTGTGGAATAGTTAACGAATGAAGAACTTTTCTAAAAAGACTCTATCACTTTTACAAAAGTCCGTTTCATGATATTATATTATACTGTCAATAAATCAGAGTAGTAGCAGAAAAGATATTCATCATACAGAAATACTGATTTGGTATTGTCAGTCCCACTAAAGATACATTGGTTTTAACAATTGATTTGATTCTGAAACAGGAGAGTAATGTGTGTTGACAAAACAGGAGTGAAATGAAATGACTAGAAGGCAGATTTGACAAAGAGACATGCACAAATCCCAACAAAGACGAACAGAATAACGATCGTGATCACAAGGCAACACTTCAGTTTTCGAATCTGTTTCCTTTTAACAATAGCCTCTTTCAATTCGTGTTCTGTTTTCTCCGTCCTTTCTGCTGTTGTGTCAATCTCAACATGAGGTGATTTTGATATCAACATTCACCTGTACTGTGTCAAGCATATCTCCTTGTTCATCGACAAGTAAAGCCAAATCGAAAAACATCTGCTGAATCTCCTTCATACTCTTCTGAATCATGGTAATCTCCTAGATGTTATCAGATATACATACAGTCACTCGATACTGCATCTGGCTCTCCATGCAAGCCTCCATTAATTGGTGTTGGACAGATCCTGTTACCTTCTTTTGGTAATGTGGTAGACAAGATAAGTACAACGTTCTGTTCTTCTTGTTCTACTGAAGAATCACTAAAGAATTGTGGGACAACATAGTGGTCTTCAAGCAAGGACTCATATCGTTGCTGTAGTTTTTGATAAGCGGATATGTTCTCTACAAATGAATGGGCAATTGCAGAATAGGATTGCGCATATAAACTATTTTTCAGGAACAGTGTCATAGGTTACTTGTATAGACTTGTTGAAGACTCACTACGAATCAAGTTGTTGTACTGGAGCTTAAGTGTTTGCAACGAGAACTGATCATCAAAAAAACATTTACATATACACGACTACTAGCAGCAATCGAGTTTGTTTGCTGAATGAGCGCAGCGATCTTTTTCTGCATGTTGATTCGTTCGTCTGCATCGATAATAGATTCATAGCTGCGGAGCAGAGACTCCAGTTTCCCATTCTGATCCTTAATTTTATCAACAGACTTTCGAATGTGATCAATGTTCACGATGTCAGTGGTAATGGAATTTTCTCTCCGTCTAGGTCCCACGGAATCTGTAGATGTGTTGGAGCTTTTTGAGGTGGGAACCAGGGCTTTCATTAACTTGTCTACTTCATCACCGCTCGATTCGTCTGAAGACACCTTATTAACACTGTCAAATGGATTCATTGCTATTTCCTAACGGATGCCATTTAACAAACAGGGGATATATCAAACATTAATACTCCCGATCACGAATCACTACACAAAGGTGATCACCTGGTTGGAATCGACAATTCTCCAAGGTGAGACGGTCGTCAGCACTAGGCTTGGCTCCACAGACCTTTCCTAGTTGACGGAACTGAAAACGGCCATCTCTGTTATAAAAGCTAGTCATTCAATAGCCAAAATAAAAATACCATGAAGTAAATTCTAGAGTGGATGTTCTTCGTCGGGCATCTTCATTTACTTGCTTAAGAAGAGAACAGAGCTCTTTCAACGTAGCATCTTTCCTATCCCATTACAGTGTAACAGACTATTATACCATGTATGTATGTTAATCTCACAGTTGCGAGGAACGTCTCCACGTGAGGTAAACTCTGATTCCCTATTGCGGTGAATCACAAAATTCAAAAGAAAATACCTAAATACTTCGTTTTTCCGAATGAACACGCGAATCAGGAAAGGACATACCTATTGATAAAAAGGCTCCATACTCTGCACACATTTTCTCTATCCACTCTTTCTCTCTTCTGCATAGTTTATCTCTATCAATAACTGATATCTGTCAAATATCAAATAACCCACGATTTTCGTATTTGCAAAAAACAATAGAAATTCAATCATCATCAATAATATCGTCATTATCTTCTTCATTCTCCCTTAAAAATATATCCATCGTAGAGAGTTCGTTGTCAAGGGATTCAGAGCCTCGACAGAAGCTGAGTAAAAGTTCATGCATCAGTTGCGGATCATGTATACTTTTGACTAGAACACCAGCAATTACCAAAGAATACACTTCACCTGCAACTCCTTCAGCGATGGGCATTTGTTCTCCTTGAAGAACTGGATCATTTGCCGCACTCCATTAGCAGATATCGGGTTGTCTACTGAATACCATGGCTAAAAGTGTACAGGAGAGTCCCAAGGATAGGAGAGAAGGACAAAAACGGTTTAAATCATTGAGTAATGTGAGTGCTGCATCATCATGGATCTGATTATCTACATAACAACCCAGAATCATGTATAACCTCGCAAATACAGCACTGTGAGGTTCGATAAGGTTTTATTTCGCAACAGAGGAAAGAGAGACTGAAGAGAAGCATCTGTTAACTCTAGACCTATGGAATGAAAGCAGATCAATGCTACAATCCAAGCAAAGTTGCTGGATAGAAGAAAACACAGAGGAAAAGGGAGTCAAATCACCTAATTCACCTTTGAATTTATTGGCTATTGATAAGAAATCGACACAACAAACAGTCAATTTCCAAGTATCGAAGATGAATTGAAGTCGACGAAAGCGCCTCAAGGATACTCTGAAATATTGACTGCGTCATGCCTGTTTCTACCATTTATCCAAGGAACATGCAGCACCAGTGGTATTCAAATCCCATAGAGACGAAAAAGCTGGGGATGATAAACTAGACAATAGATCGGCCCACTTCTCCTGAGTCATGGGCACACCTTTAGTGAACACAATAGGAAGCTCAAACCGTACAAGGCAAGTCCTCGGATCTTTGGTGATGTACTCTTTCTACAGACTTCTAGAAATTGGTGAAACAAATCAACTGACAGATTATCCCGAACTACATAGAACGAAAAGGACGTATTAAACTCTGAATGTTGTAGAGCACTTTGTTATCACTGCTAAATAATCCTGCAATGTCCTTAATATTGTGATCTAGATAAAAATCCCTCTGAATACTTACTTTCCAGAACAAATGGTACAGATCCAGGAGACGACGCATACCATCTCGAAAAGTATCTGGAAACTGTTTTAAAGTACGATTTTACAAACATTAGTGTAAAATCGAGTTTGGGAGTTCCAAAATACTGCTGTCTTTCTGCAACTCTCTTACTTCCTATTAATTCGTTATTTTATATGAGTTCGATTGAATCTAAAATTGTCATTATTGGTCCTCCCGGTAATTGCTGTTAGAATTACTTACAGTAAGATGTGGGAAAGACTTGTTTATCAATCCGATATGTACGTGGAAGGTTCTCTGAGCACTCTCCTACGACGATTGGAGCATCTTTTTTGATGAAAACCCTTACCTGCGGCAATGTAAGTAATACAATGAAAATTTGGGATACAGCGGGTGAGAAATGGTTTCTTCTTTGATTTGTAGGCCAGGAAGCATTCCGTCCAATGGGGTCCTTGTATTATAAAGATGTGGATGGAGGTATGTCTTATTTGGTACTTCTGTCTAGCTATTCTTGTGTTCGACGCAACACGTCCAGAGACATTGGATATGTTGAACAATTGGCTCCGAGATCTTCAGCTAAATAATGTGGGCAGACAGTGTACGTTATCTATACCCTATCACATCGTAGTCACTCTCTTTGTAGCCTGCAACAAGATAGATTTGAATCGAAACATCAATAAGCAGCGTATAAAAGATTATGCAGACTCGATCGGAGCTCAAGTGTTTTACACATCTGCTAAGGATGGGACTGGTGTGATGGAGCTGTTCACTGAGATGTCGAATAGTATTGTGAAACGTCATAGTGATAGTGCTGTGGTCGCTGCTCAAAATTATGGCGTGTCAATGAATGACAGCATTACCATACCACCGAATGGGAATACACCGGAGCAAAAGAAGAAGTGTTGCTGTTAATTCGATTGTTTGTTTAAGAAACAAGCAACTCGTCCGTTCCCATTCTTTCGATTAACGATTCCACATCCAGTACGTGTCGCAGTGATGAGAGAGTCAGGGTTTGCACATCCAGCTTGAGTTCAAAGCCTGTCTTTTTAAACACTGTAATACTCCGATTAAACCCTGGTGGTCCCTTCTGCTGCGGAGGCTTTTGTTCCCTAATAAGTTGCATCCCCAACTGTTGTAGAATCACAGGGATTTGCTCTGGACGAAGTCGCAGACGTGGATAATTCTTTGCGAACAACTCTGTGTAGTTCTGTCTCTTCTCATAGGAAGCCCATGGCTGGTATTCGATGATAAGCAACCCCCCCTGCTTCAGCAGCAAGCAGGATTTGACCAGCAAAAGCAAAAGACCATCGTCTCCCCAATTCAAATGAACCCACTTTGTGACAGAAAAGCTACATGTTACGCCACAGGAGTTGGTTCACCAAGTGATGGTGTCATACGGTCCACCGAAATGCGTGCTCTCCAGAAAGTTCTCCTGCTTAAAATAAACTGTATAGGGAAAGGTTCGAAACAAGGTATCTGAAATCGGCTGAGACGAAAATCCATCTGAATAAATAGAACACTCTTTGAAATGGTAGTTTTTGAACGAAAGGAGTGAGTCAGTACAATGACTCGAGTTGGATACATCCGAGTCGTTGGATCCACTCTTGCTTTTTGTTTTCTTCTCGACCTCCCTTTCTATAACTCAAACCACTATTTCACTCTCACTATGCTCGTTTGCGCGCATACTCAAAATATTCCGTGCTTTTACAATAAGTGCTCCGTCGATATCAACGCCTAGAATCATCTTTGGTTTAAATTGCTCAGCCAGAGATATTGTCAAATAACCAGCATTACAACCGATATCTAGAACAGATTTGTTTTTGAAATATCGTTTCTTCAGGATCGTTATCCTAGGATCGTCCCAAATCTACGAAAAACAGGATATAGGATGTAACTACATCTGTATTTTCTCCATACGATTTATACGAAGCAGCGCGATATCCATAATAACTACTCCTCACAATTCCTAAAAAACAATACTGATCAAAATTTCCATACTGAAACACCTTCTTATGCCTTGCTCTATTCATTACAATGATAAAAGTGGCAATACGAAGGATTGGGCTTCATCAGTATAGATTTTTGAGTTCTCCATTTTCGAATTATTCTCTCTCTTAATAATCGAGATAAATGTAGACTCTTATCATTTTTTAGGACTCAATCAGAAAAAGATATGTATCCTCCTATTTGGCTGTATTTATGAGAACCTGTGAGAAGTGAGTCGTTTTCATACAGAGATGACAGCAGCTCTGATCACTACAAAATCTGGTTCTTCATCTGGCACATAATAAATAACAAGGGAATTAATATTTGTAGGATGATTCCTTAAAAAGTGAGATCACAACAGAGTTGAATCCCAGATGTCCCAAATACAATGCATTATATGCACCCTAATTCACTGTATTTTCCATGAGTGAGTTGGCCCTATTAGATCATTTTTTGGTTTCTACGATTACTACGTCATATTACTAAAGATTCTTCATTATTTTCTTAATACAAATGCCTTTCGTTCCTGCTTCTGATCTTGACTGCGCTGTCCCTACTGCCCTACAGTATATTATCCGCAACACTCGGTATGTCTAACATTCCATTGCTCATATTCAGTGACTGCACTGTGGAGGAGCGTAGCGACGTTCTTGAGAAGACCGAGTACAACATGTTCTCCTTCCCCTCGCCTCTGATCACTGTGGATTACCTTTCGGACTCTGGATCTTCTGCCATGACCGATATCCAGTGGTGCGCTTTGATGCGTGGTGATGAGGCCTACGGACGCAACCATGGTTACTATTGCCTGCTTGATGCTGTTCGCGACCTGTTCGAGCGTGGCGACGAGCAGAGGAGACTTGTCTACAAGGTCTTGACCGATGAGGCTTCGAACGAGGAGCTGATCAAGGAGCTGTTGACTCCCTGCGAGGGAGGATTTGTGAACGGCGGCGTCTTCCAGCTGGAGCGTCCCAACTTCTTCATCTGCCCCCAGGGCCGCTGCGCCGAGAACCTGCTCTACCAGGCTGTCCGCAAGGTCCTGACCGAGCGCACTGGAGACAAGGTGAAGTACACGATCCCGAGCAACGGATTCTTCGACACCACCGAGGGCAACGCTCGCAACAACCTGTTCCAGCCCATGAACCTGTTCTCCAAGAACCTGTACGACCCCTTCCCAGTGGAGAAGATGTGGACGGAGAACCCCTTCAAGGGAAACATGGACCTGGAGGGACTGGAGGCCGTCATCAAGGAGAAGGGAGTGGAGACGATTCCCTTCGTGCTGCTGACGATCACGAACAACACGGGTGCTGGACAGCCTGTGTCGCTGGCCAACATCAAGGCGGTGAGCGAGATCTGCAGAAAGTATGACCTTCCTCTCGTGTTCGATGCCTGCCGATGCGTGGAGAACGCTCGCTTCATCCAGGAGTTCGAGGAGCCCTACAAGACCTGGTCCATTCCTCGCATCATGAAGGAGTGCTTCCAGTACGCAGATGCTTTCACGATGTCGCTGAAGAAGGACGGTCTGGTGAACATCGGCGGTATTCTGGCCTTCAGAGACCGTGGTCTGTTCTCCAAGAAGTTCTCCACGGAGACTGTGCAGATCGGTACTCGCATCAAGGAGCAGCAGATCCTTCAGTACGGAAACGACTCCTATGGAGGTCTGAGTGGACGTGATGTCATGTGTTGCGCTGTGGGTCTCTTCGAGGTGCAGAAGGAGACCTATCTGAAGAGAAGAATCGATCAGGTTCGCAAGCTGGCTGAGGGATTCGCGAAGGAGGGTCTGCCCGTGGTTCTTCCTGCCGGTGGTCATGCTGTGTATCTGAATATGGACGAGTTCTTCAAGGGCATTCCTTATATGACTCCTCTCGCCTTCCCCGGAGTTGGTTTCTGCATCGAGTTGCTGCGTAACTATGGTATTCGTGCTTGTGAACTGGGTCCTTTTGCTTTCGAGTACGACCAGAAGACTCCCGAGGAACAGAAGGGCGTGTTGAACTTGGTGCGTTTTGCGGTTCCTCGTAACCAGCTGAACGACTCACACATTAACTACACTGTAAAGGCCTGCAAGGCCGTGTACGATGCAAGAGAGGAGATTCATCCCGTGGCTGTGGTCCGTGGTGCGGAGCTTCGTCTGCGCCACTTCCAGTCTGGAATTGCTCCTCTTCCTATTCCTAACTAAATGATGGTTGTTGTGTTTGTTGAAAACAGACTAGACTGGTGATACATCCTCGTTTACATGGATAAAGAGGTCCATATCCTGCTTCATGAAGCGGCGATAGTACCACTCCACAAAAACATCACCCCACCACAAGCGAAGCCGTAGATAGATCAGATAGAGCTTCCATTTCAACATGCTCAAGTAGTGCCGATGATTTTCCCGATCCACGTACATGCTGCGAATCGCGGCCTCCGTCATTCCCTGCAGTCTCTCGTTCTCAGAGATTCCCAGCTGATGCAGCAAGCCTCGCATCTACGTGTCACTCCGCTGCCTAAGAGAGACCATGATCTGAACCCGCATGACCGAAATAAGCTCTATGGGCATGTTCTTGGCGAACTCCTGCATTCGCTTCATCCGCTCCTCCATCTTCGTCCGGTCAATGTGGTGCATCCTCTCCATAATTTCCATGCGCAGCTTCTGCATCTCCTCATCGGTCAGTTCCTCTCCCAGCTTGTTTCGCATCCGCGTGCTTCGCCCGGTGAACATCATAGGCAGCAGGTCTGCATTCTCCTCGATATGCCAAGGTTTGCTGTACTCGTACACCTTATCCTTATCCTGCATGATCATCGCCAGCCACAGTTTGCGGAAACTCTCGTTAAACCCCTCTCTAAAGTACATGTACATGCCGTGATCGATGATCACCAGCTGTGGCCGATGGGTTCCAGGGATGGAGCGAACCATGAGGTTCCCAGAGTGAGGATCCATGTGCAGTTTGTTAAACCGGAAGATCATGTCACTAAACGCCTGGACGCAGATCCGACCGATCTCGGCCTTGTCGTATCCCTGCTTTTCGATCTCCTCCGTGTTGCTGATCTTGATGCCGTTGACGTACTCCATCACCACGATGCGCTTTGTGCAATAGGACAGGTACGGCTTCGGTACATAAACGCGTGGGTTGGTGGAAAAAAACTCTCGACAATCGCGGAGATTATTCGCCTCCTCTCGGAAGTTAAACTCGTGCTCGACAGTCGATCGCACCTTCGGGATAACCCACTACATGGCACACCAAAAGCTGGTCTACAGAGTACTGAAAACGAGGGAAAATTCGCTCGCAGAGCTTCGTCGCGTATTCCACGTTCCGCAAGTCAATGTTGGTATTGCGAGCTACGGTGGGGTATTGGATCTTGATGGCAACCTCCTCACCTGTTGTCAAGTAGCCATGGTGCACTTGAGCGAGGGAGGCGCAGCCCACAGGATCCTCATCTACTTCTCTAAAAATAGCACTGGAGTCAACGCCAAGGTCTTCTTTGATCACACGCTCAAACACCGAAAAGGGGACAGGAGACAATTGATCCGAAACATAAATAAACGCAGTAAAGGGCTACCTGACATTGCTTCAGCACGTCCACATACTCCTTTGGAACTCCCTTATCAAGAGTGGACACAATCTGGCCAAACTTTGCAAAGTATCCCCCAAGGTGACTACAGTGAACAGATTGCGCAGTTACTACTCACACATCTTAAACAATCGCTCGGCACTCCGCTGATTTACAATGTGTTCCATCTCTTGCTCTTCAGGTGTTCCATCTTCCAGTTTTCGGAAAGACCACCAGTAGTCAAAAATAATGATTCCCACAGTCTTTGCAAAATAAGTAGTGCGGAAAACACGCTCCTTGAAATCAGATGCTTTTACTCTACAACTCTCACTATTATCCCACCAAGTACCGATTGTCCTTCTTCACCAACGGGGAACTAAGAGCAGCAGTACCTACTACAAGTGTAGTAAGCACTTTGTGACGACTAATAACACTACGAAACATAAAGTAGATGAGAAAGTCATCCGTTCGCCACAGTTATCTGATTGGATGCACTACTTTTACAATAACAAGGAAAGTCAGTCGCACCCATCCAGAACTCGTAGCAGACAGACAAAGAGATTGGGTGGAACAAACAATGGAAAAAAGAAATGACACCATGTTACTGGATATAGAACAGGAAAATTGATTATTCGGAGGAGAATTGTATATTAGTTTACTAAAAGATGTCTTGCTGCGGCAATTGCTATAGACCTGCAATTCTCCGAACAAAATGGAGTGTCTCCAAACCTAAGCATCAAATCAGCTGGAACTTGAAATACATGAATATTTCTTTGTCAAGTGTGATCTTTTTATTGCATAGTCCACAATGAGGCCACGAACTGTTAGCTCTTTTTATGAATCAAAAGAAAGTAAAATCTACCGGGGAATACACGAAAAGATAAGATCGCTCCCTGCTCGTTTTAGACCAAAGGATCGGATCGATCCAAACGTCCCCGAGAGTAGCCTCGACATAGTTTCCTTAAAGGATCGTATTTTGACTTCTTGTATGCGATATACGCAAAATAATGGCTACTTTCAACATTAGAATCGGCCAATCAGATTCGAGCTACGACAAAAATCATAACGATTTCGAACAAACACGCAAAGGACTTTATATGTAATAAGATAGGTCGTCAGACTTCCTTGACCCATTATCTCCATACTTTTCGTTCCATTCTCGAATTGCACGAATCACAGCGTTACTTTCTTCGAAGCTGAATGTAATCTAAGGCTTAGCAGAACTCGTCGTCCCTACCTCCTTTGAGGCCTTTTCGAAGTCCTTCATCTCCAAAGGCCGGACCGTTACCTCCTTCTTCTCCTCCACCTCCATCGTGCTGTCGTCGTCCTCCTCGAGAGACAGGAGGCCCATGCTGTCCATCTTCGGATGGTGGTTTGTCGTGGGGTCCTTCTCTTCGCTGGCGATGATCTCGCGCACAGGCATGTAGGCGGCTGTCTGGCACAGATTGAACAAATCGCTTCCCGAGAATCCCTTCGTCATCGCGTCACTCGCGATCGCTTTCAAGTCCACGTCTGGACTCAGCTTCTCCTTCCGCAGAATGACCTTCAGGATCTTCTCGCGCTGCTCTGCGTCCGGTAAATCGACCAGCAGCTTGCGAGAGAAGCGGCGCAGCACAGCGTCGTCCAGGTCGAAGGGACGATTGGTGCAGCCAATCACTACTACACGCAGGTTCTCGTCCGTCATCAGCCCGTCCCAGCTCGACATAAACTCGTTCTTCACCTTGCGCGTGTACTCCTCTCCGCTTCCAGTCGAGTCGCGCGAACTCAGCAGAGAGTCGATTTCGTCGATGAAGATCACACACGGAGACAAACGAGCTGCCAGCGTGAAAATCGCACGAGTATTCTGCTCAGAATCACCAACGTATTTGTTGAAGATTGTCGAGGTGGCGATGCTCAAGAAGTTCGCTCCACTCTCACGTGCCAATGCTTTCGCAAGCATTGTTTTTCCTGTTCCTGGAGGTCCAAACAGCAACAGTCCCTTGCAGCTCTTCAACAAGGACGACTGGGCGAAGATCTCGGGTCGGCGAAGGGGAAGGATGATCGCTTCCTACATGTCAGTCGACGAAACCACCAAGACGCGAAGCTTCGCTTTCACATTCTCCAGCGATCCCACGTCGTCAAAACCGACTGTGATGTTGTTTGGAGAAATAAACGATCCGTTGTGAATGAGTCGCTTCTCGCTGTCGTTCTTGCATCGAATCTACGAGTCACCAGATGAAGGCGAACCAACCTCTTGCGAAGTATCGGGCTGCGCTTCTTTCTGTGTGTTGTAAGCAACTTTCAGAGCGTATTCGATGCACTTTCGGTCCACGACACCGTAGAGAGTATCTCCGGGATTCTCGCTGACGTACACCTGCTTTCCTGTGATGACAATCGAGTCCTTGCTCTTGTTGTACACATCATAGATGTCCTGCTCTTTCACATAGGTCATACCTCGAGAAGCCTGCAGAGAGTAGGCCATCCGGATGATTGGCAGCCAATATTTGATGCGTTTGAGATCGAGGTAGCGAACAGAGTGCGTGTCAGGACAGTAGAGATGGTGTGCTCGTAGGAAGAACTCCAGTTCTTTAATGTGTTTATTTCGCATTGCCTGCTTTTCGTCTTCTTCGACTCGCTTTTCGTAGGAGTACTTATACTTGGTATCCTGAGGAACCGGAACGTCGATCACCATGATGTCACTCGGCACCGTGATATCTGTTCCGGGATAGGGCAACGTGAAGCTCTTCTTCATCACGTTATCGAAGTACTGCTCGATATGGGAACGACTGTCCAAACGAGGTCGGAAGGCATTTCCCATGATCACGTTCATGTTCAGGCCGCCGAACATCATCATGTCATTCTGGGGGAGCTGCTGGCGCGATCGTGCCTTCTCCGTAAGGATGATGAAGAGAGGGAAGTGGAACACTTTCTCGTGAATATTCAGTAGCTGCAGGATGTTGGCATTCCGTCGTCGAATAATGGTAGGAGCGTCTTCGAAAACGATGAACAGAGGATTACTACATGAGAAGAAAAGATTGGAGCCTACGGAGGTGTCACTCTAGGAGACGTCTTGCTTGCAGATTCGCTCTTTGTATCTTTCGGATCCTTTGTCTCCTTCACGACTTTGCTATCGACAGCATCCTTCGAATCCTCCGTGTCGATCTTCACTTCACTGGAAATTGCTGGATAGTTCATTTCGCAACGTTCGTTTCGTTCATTCAACACCTATGCATCAGCCACCTCTAGAGATAGTACATCATTCACACACTTCATGAGAAGGAACTTCTGGTCGTCTTCGTCTACCCATTTGTGTACTTGACTTCGCTGACAGGCATGTAGACTGCGAGCTAAGGCCTGGCACTTCGCTCGTTTCTTATTATCACGATCCGAAGGCGGTGGATACAGCGAATCCCCACTATCCATCGAGTGACGAGGCATACGCAACGCATGTTGACGATCCTCATTCTCCTCCTTATCGAGATATTTGATAATAAGCTACACATCACTACGACCCAATATCCCAACTCTCTCAGACCCTATTAGTTTCACAACCACAGCTCGTCGCTCTTTCTCCTGATGTTTCCCAGACTCGGGGAGCGACTTCAACGAGATCGAACGAGGATAGTGAATCACTACAGGCCTCAGCGACGGCTTACTTTTCGAATGCACAAATCCATCAGTTGATGGAGGTGTCACGACCACGATATCCCCCTCCATTATTTCATCTTCTTCCTTGATGTCATTCTTCCCAGTACTGCTCGAATCATCCATCACTCGCTCAGAATTTCGCCCAAATGGCCCATCGTCCATTGACTCTTCTAATCCACCATCTTCAGAAAGCTCGTGCTCCTCGTCATTCAGCGTGATCACGTCAGCGTCGTCCAATAGAGAGAAGTACGGATCATCATGAGCAATATAATCGTAGATGTCGTCATACGACTGTTTCTGTTGGGTGTACGCTTTTTTGGGAACAAGCTGTGTCGCCGGCTTGATGTGGATGGTGCTGGGGAAGAGACCAAAGAGATACTTGCGATAGCACAGTGGAGTACCTTCAATCAGCAGATTCTTGTCAAAATTGAATAGCTACAGATTATGCACATCCCCAATAACCACCATCACATCTGCCTGATGAATATTTGCCAACGAAAGGACAATATTGGTCATGTACTGCCTTCCATTCTCACAGTTCATCCGCACAAACTGAGGGACGTAATTGAAAGTAGTAACCCCGTCATGCTGCTCACAAAACTTTGGATTGTCGATGTACGACTTGAATAGAAGACTGCAGTACTTCTGGAATGATTCCGTGATGTAATATCCGCAGTTAGCAAAGGTGACCTATACGTGACCACTGCTTTCAAGGCTAACGTTATTCTTTGAGTGAGTGATCATATCATTTTCGAGCGTCTCCTTAAACAGTTTGCGATAGTTTGTGTTCTGATTCTTTGAGTTTTGGGTTAATGTACTATGCCTAAAACCTCTCCAGCATCACTACGATCGAATGTCATCTAAATTGATCCCTTCCATCATGTCCTTGCAGTAGGCATCGATGATGATCTACCGTTCATACACATCCCAACCCTTACATCATACACATCACAAGCTGCTGGCATGATCTTCTGCTTGCTACGGTACAGCACATAGGTTCGGTCGTCATACTGCGTACTGTCGCTCTTCGTCTCCTTCATTGAGGACTTGTGATGGGGCACAACATAGGGAGAAAATGCCCTCTTCCGATAAGACGGAGACAAATACGAACTCTTTCCAAACCCTCCTTTTCCTGACAACGAAAGTCCATTCTTCATATGCTCATGCAGGACTGTTTGATACTTCATCTTATCCTTTTTCTCCAGCTCCACAATCGGACCGTCACCATCATCAAAAGGATTTCCAGAGGCATTTCCCGTCCCATGGCGATGAATCACTTCTTCCGGAGCCACCAATTCACTTACTTTTGTGTTCAACGCGTGGATCTTGTCCCGGATTTCCTCTTGGATGTCTGCGATCTCTTTCATCTCCTTTGCGTCTGTCTCAGGAACTTCTGGAGTGACTTCATCCAACGGTTCAGGGAGCGAAGGGATATCAGAGTTATCACTGCCCGCTGAAATCGATGTAGACAAGAATTTTGGAATCATATCGGTTGTAATGAAGAAGGTGTTCTTCTCTGGAACGTCCTCGTCTTCTTCATCGAGAACGATTTCGCTCAAATTCGCTTCTTCCTCCATCTTCTTGGGACTCTCCGTAGAATGAGGAATGCTGTCATAGTTTGTGGGGACAGACAAATACTGCACAGAGCCGCTCAGCTTATTGTCTTCATCCAACATGTTTCGACGCACATAGCGAAGGTAGGAGTCCGATCCGATCAGAATCTCGTCAATCTCATGAACATTGTAGATGTTGTAGAAGGTGTAGCGACTCCCATCGCCGAAGGTGATTGTGTCTCCATTCATCAGAGTCAACCACATGTATTCCAAACGAATCGAATCGTTCACCAGCACTTGCGACGACGAATAGCGACGAATCGAGATCTCCGCTTGATCGAAATCCAGGTTCACCGAGATCTTGATTCCATCCGAGCTGATACGACGATCCGGAATCTACATCACACAGAAAAACTGTCCTGTACAACATGGTCTGCATTCTGTCGACGAGCTATCGTGAATAGACGCTTGTTCACGTAGATGATTTCACGCGAATTATTGTCGGGAACCAGCACCGCAAACAATGTCGGGTATTTACTAAATATCAACGAATAAGCGATGAACAACTGGTAATAGGGATAGGCATCATCTACTATTAACAGAAGTCCACAAACTTACCATCATCGAGAGCCTCCTCCTCTACCTTTTTCGACGAGAGAGGGGAACTTGGCTCCTTCATCGGAACCTCGGGAATTACGGGATCTGGAGTCTCTTGCTTGGCCTATTATGAAATGGAAATCCAAAGACAACCTTTTTCATCTTATTTCTCTTTTCAACACGTTTTGATGTGCTCTTTATAGTCGAACTGTCTTGATGCTTCGTGACCATTGCCTTTTTCTCCTTCTATGCAAAGATTAGTTTGAGAAGAATCAGAACTCAACCTACCTTTTCTGAAGCATCTGCAGGGGAACTTTTTGCCTTCCTATAGAATTATACTCCTTAACCAGAAACTTACTTATTAGGCTTTATGGGCAGTTCCTTGTCTTTGGTACGATCAGTCTACACAATGAGCCCCTATAAACCACACAAAAACATACAATAGGCTTCTTTTGACCTCCATGCTGATCTTTGTCAGTTGTGGTCCTTTTGCTGCTCTTCTTTGGTACAGAGTTATCTCTATTGTTTTCCTACAGAATTAGCAATGTATGTATCACTAACACCTACAGGCATTCTATTAACCCAGTTCACGCACTAAGCTACTTTCTACACTATTATTCTATTCCACAATCAGACTACATCCAGTATCTAGTTTGTAATTCCCAGAAGAGAAAAACTATGTCCTATCACTGAATATACTTTTTTCAAACAAATATAGAAAAAACGGAAAACTATTATACTTTCATCACCTTTCTTTTTCCCAGGCTCCCATTCCTCTTCCCACTGTGTGGTTTGTTTTTCACCCCTCCCACAGCTTTCACGCGCTTGGAAGTACGAACGACGAAAAACAGGACAACGGCGATCACAATAACAGCTAATACAACCAACAATACGATCATGGAGATGGAGAAGCAGATACCTGTAATCTCCTGCCACTCGCCATCTTTCTCGCCTAAAATACAAGCACACTTCTGTGTTCCCACGAAGCTTCCCTGCTGCGAACAGCTGTAGGTGGCCACATGTCCTACCTTCGTGGTTTCGAAGAAGCCTGTGGCACGGCAGATGCCTTCACGCACTTGGATGTTCAGCACGAACATTGCGGTGGCACGCTCGTTCCGCCCGTAAATCGTAAATGAGGTCATCTCGCTTACCTCGATTGGCACACCGCTGATCTCTCCGGTTACCGGATCCAACTCCAAGCCAAGAGGCAGGTAAACATGATCGTCCATGAAGAACACCTGGATGATGTTCTTCCAGCTCGGTCTCCCCGTCGTCACATGTGTGTCCATCACAAATATGTACGTAGAAGAAGGATAGTACAAGTCAGTCGGCACCTTGTACCGACAGGTGTCGGTCTTCACAGGGCCTAGTTTCCCATCGGTGCACTCACGATAGGTGTATCCGAAGAATCCATCAGGACAGGTCGACGGAGAAATGCCTCCCTCTTCTACAGGAGGGTAATCTCCCTCTCCCGCACAGTAGGCCCCAGTAGCTTCGCAATACAAGAAGAGCATCTCGTAGATATTGGGAGTGGAACTCGCCGTGTCATCGATGATGTACTGGTAGTTCCGATATCCAAGCAATGAACCCACTGATTGTAGCAACTTTCGCTCTCGCTTTGTGAAGGATTCAGAGGTAGCTTTGTGAGCCAGATTCCAGTCATCTTCGTCCAATTCTCGACTGTACAGCGACCACCCAAAGGAGGAGAAAGAAGTGCCAGGCTGGAATGCATAGGCATTAAAACGAACAGGCTCTTGGTTCTCAAATTGCCACTGCAAAGTAAATGACTTGACGTTTCTAAACTGAAGTGATGTGGTGACATCCATGTCGAACAGAGAGTCTAGATTACCCGCTGTGAGACTTGTTACATTGTAGTAAGTGAAAGTATTGATTACGGGAGAGCACTCTTCCGCTCCCAGCACAGCGGTAGCTCCAAAACTCACAGGATCAGAAATCGATGCTCCTGGAGCGCGATGAATCTCAAAGGCCATCACATTGGTGTCATGTGTAGCACCTACAGTGTTCAGTAGCACATGGAACTTGGAGAACGTCTCCGAATCGCGGATGGAGAGTGCCTCTGTTTCTGAATCGTAAATGTCAGGCATGTTAAATCGAACCACCTTTCGACCATTGAAATATCCAACAAGACCTCCAGAATAGCGTACACGAATGTTCATCACAGAGACCTCGTCCAGGACTGGAATCTCAAAGGTTCGACGTACATAGAATGTCATTCCATCGCTCTTCGAGATCTCCGAAGAGAGACACGTCTTCCAGCTTGATGAGGGTTCGAATGTTACTTCATTCCAGTTTGTTGGAACACTATCTATTAGATTCCACACCCTCCAAGCATCGAACTCCAGTTGGAAGGGTAAGAAAGACGAAAAAACAGTGGTCAGTGTCACTGGAGCCGTATCCTCGGGCATTTGATTTAGATCAAAGACCAGTTCTCCCACATCAACACTTAACATATAGCCTGCAGGAGTAGCCCATCCCGAATTCGCCGTGTCGATTGTTTGAAGTGTATAAATACCATGAGGCATACAATTATCAACGTAGAAGAGTGTCGAGGAGGCGGGAAGCTCTGCACTCTCACGGAACACATTTCCCTCAATTCCACGACCCTCAAAAATCTTGTACCCCATTTCTTTCGGCTTTGTATCCGTTCGTATCTTCACAGTGATTAGCGAGCGTTCGTTGTAACAACGATTCACACCCAAGGACAGCTCAGTAGATACTTCAGGTCCATTATACTTATTTGCTGTGATCGTATACGTACGGGTCTCGCTGATTGTTGTCGGTGTTCCTAAAATCACACCGGTTGAGGGATCTAGTTTCAGTCCATCAGGAAAAGACGGATTCACCTTAAAGTTATAGTAGAGATCACTCGAAGGGTATTCCTCTGCCATCTCGATATCTTTGTACACCGAAATATCGGAGTATGTCAGTTCAGGAACCTCGAGATCCGTCTTCTCCGTATAGAGAGCTGCACGACTCAGCTTCCAGGAACAGCTGCTTCCTTCATTTCGGAAATTTACAAACTTGTACTGGTTATAGGGCAAGTTGTTTTTCAAGAACATTTTCTTCTCTTGACCTTCTCCCCAATAGACCCAACCTGTCTGCACATCCAACTCCACCCAGTCGTCATCACCATTTCGGGCATATAAGCTGAATGCAGTGACCAGATCATCCATTTTGTTATAAGTCATCGTAAGAGAATAACTTCCAATCCACTCTCGGCGATCATTGTTGAAGGTGATAATCATACTGTTGTCTTTGCAAGATGATGACGTTGAATACACTGTGCTACTATAGTAGTCATTCCAAAGATTATCACAGGTGCCTGTCATGCCAGTGCATGATGCTGAATAATCAAATATACGAGAGTATGTCATTTGGTCCAGCAAATAGACAGTACAATCGAAATCAGATGTTTTCTTCTGCGTAGAGTCTGCCACTAATGCAACTGCAATCGTGTTTTCCCCAGAGATCAGATACTGGATAGCAGGAGAGTCATCGATGACATAGGTTGCAATGGGCAGTGTAACAGTTCGATATCGAACCGAAGAATAACTATCTGAGGCAACAGAAGAGGTCGAAAGGTCCCCAGTGACTCGATTTCGGAAGACCTCGCGGTTATTCAAATAGACAACACATCCAAACTGATAACGAATTGAGAGCGCAAAGGCGGAAGCGTTGGCAAGAGACCCCACTGTAAACTTTTTCTTATACAGCTGAATGGAATTCGTTGAAGAAGGGAACGTACCTCGAGACGCTTGTTCCCATCCTTCCACCTCACTGCTGTACCAATTGCTTGGTACTTCACCCATCTTGTAATACCATTGATCAAGCCCAGATACCAAGAAGTGTGCATCGAAATAGTAGGTTGTAGGAAGATGAATATTGTTGTCATAGCGTGCTCGCAAGATCTCCTCATATTCTTCGTATTGGATCACAAGGAATATTTCCAGGAACGATCCAGATGTCCAATACACAACCGAATTCACATCCAAAGTCACTTTATAACGACCATCTGGAATACAGAGATACTTATACTCTGTAGTTGAGGCTTTCTGACCGGAATTAGCATCCACATTGAAGATGACTTCATTCTGCTCATTCGTGATTGAATACATTTCACGAGTTGCTGAAGATTTGTAGGTTCGTTTTAGCTGAATCATGTTCTGCTCACACACGATAGAGGTGATCTTGATTGTTGCAGTATAGCCTAGACCAATAGTTGAAGTAATTGTGAACTCTGTCTCTGGGATGGGAATCTGTGGAATTCCAGAAATGACGCATGTCGATGGGTCCAACTCAACACCTGCAGGTAGAGGAGGAGAGACCGAGCAATCTGAAAACCCGTAATTGTTCAGAGTGGGATTGATACCCTCAAACTGTGCAAATACCTCAAACGAATCGGGAGAGTACGACATGCTTGATGGCGAAGCTAGGTTGCATACCATTAGACGGAATTCCGGTAATGTATACGTCGTTGCATCGGATGCAGTCATCGTAAAGGTGAATTTGTTATAATGATTCAGAGTAAAGGGAGCTGTAGTCACATAGGTGCTATATGAATTGAATTGTACCCCAGATCGTTCCAAAATCGTAGTCGATACTCCATCACGCACACCTGACAGATAGAAGGAAGTAGGAGAAGAGGTGTAATAGGACCCAGAATAGATCTCCAGCCCATTCACCTGCGCAAATAAATTGGAATAGGAAAAGGTCAGGGTCACGTTCTGATTTGAGTCCGCCGAGAAATAGGTGTTGTCATCATAGTCATATATGGCCTGTACATTCGTTCCTGACGTGGCTGTAATAGTTGGAACTATTGACAACGCATGGCATTGCGCACTGCTCACTGTCTGTCCCAGTGGAGCTACCCATGCATCGAAATCAATAGTATTCATTACTACACCCTGAGGAGCATGAATCTCCACACAGAAGGCAGGATTCGAAACGGTTCCCCAGTCGTATGCATTTCGAATGAAGCCATGCTCACTTGACGATGGATAGCTACTTGTCGCCGGAGTGGTTGGAGTAATAGGACCCTCAGGCATGTGGTCTCGAGCGATCTCGACGCCGTTTAAATAGATCACAACACCATATTGATACGTCAGACGAAACTCAATAGCACTAATAGCGAGGCCCCACAGTTGTTTGCGGAAATACTGGGTCCCAGTACCACAGGGAATAGGAGTACCTACATTGGTGTACTGCCAGTCCTGCATGGGCGCTGTATTATCATACCAATTTGAAGGGGCATCACCAATATGATACATCCAATAATCGTTTCGCTTAACAAAATACATGATTTGAATATGTATGGCCTCCCAAGAAGTGCCATGCAGATACCCCTTGTAAACAGTGTTGCCATAAAGACCACGAATTTCCAGAAAAGATCCTGGATACCAACTTGTGCAACCCATACACTGTAAATTCAGATCATATTGTCCATTATTGTAGTTATCTAAACAGTATTCCGATGACTGGACTTGGTAGTCTACAGCATATTGACCATAAACAAGGTAGTTCCCATTGCACTGAATATTGTAGCTCTCTTGATAGGAATTTGCCTTGTTACTTTTAATGATTACAGCGTATTGCTGACCCGAATTACAATTCAATGCGACCGAGTAATCTACTTCTCATATTACACCACAGAATTGCTACTCAAAAGCACGAATAGAATTACAAGAAACATAATATTACTTGTAGTTGATTATGAGGTTTTCCCTTAACCGTAACACAAATAAGAAATAGTATCTTTTGCCTGGACGACATGCGTTGGAATTGTGTTTTTCCTTCTATCGATTTTCTCTTCAACAGTGTCTCTTGAGAACCATAGAGGAAATAGAATAGACGTGAAATTATTTTTTCATATTTTTCATATCGAAAAAGAATCTGTTACGATTCCATCGGTGAGTTTTTTCTACTTTTGTTTCAGCAGTTCTTTGCTCGACTTTGCAGTTATGCTCGTACTATCTCAGTAGTTCATCTCCAATGTGTTCAGATAGTTTAATAGAGTATTTAATTATAAACAAGTGCCTATTCATATATTTGAAATTTCACGCCGGAATACAGATATTAAAAATGATTATATTTCTAATACTCACCAGAATCTATCGTGATCAGCAAAATCAATAATCCACACAGAAGGTATTCTATTCTGTTTGTTGCTATTTTCTTTTAAGGATGGTATGATATAGTGATTGAGTGGAGGCGATATGATTAATGCTATTTGGGTTCCATTTTGGGAGAATAGTGAACTTATTTCTGTGTAGTCCAGTGAGAATCGCTTTGCTTCACTCTATGAAGAAG
>JZRO01000271.1:0-48152 GCA_000963465.1 Blastocystis sp. subtype 9
ATGCTCAGCATCTTTCTGGAAAGGAAAATCGTATTTAAGATATGTCGATGTTGGATTGTTTGTTTTAAATTCCATAAAACCGGTAAAGTGGTTTTCTGCATGATAATTATAATTCTATTATTTATGAAATGGAGAAGGAGCTAACACGTTACGCCCTAAAATCTGACTATATAGAGAAAGTGGTAGGACTGTGCTGTTGGATTTCAGAGCGTAGGGTCATTTTCGTAAGACATGGAAAAGGCGCCTCTTTGTGCTGACTTCATCTGAAATATCCTATCTCGACGTAGGCGCAATCGTTTTCGTTGACTCGAAAGGGTGAAGTGGTGAAGGGAAAGATTCCACTGGAAATGATCACAGATCTTGAAAAAACAGAGATTGACGACCGGAGTAGGTCTGGTTCGTTGCGACTATCTGCTAGAATTCTGCCTTTTCGTAAAGACGGACGATGACTTTAATAAGGACTACACACTTAGCTTTGACAGTGACGAAATGAGAGAGGACTGGATGAAGGCTATCCTCGCAGCAAAGGAGAACAAACCTGTAGCGGACTCTGTAAATCGCGCTTTTGTGAAGAAGAACGAGGATGACATTGTGGAGGACTCGAAGTCCTACTTCAACCGCATGTTGACTGCGTTTGGAGAGACCTACCGAGATGATTCCTTCCAGGACGTGATGCTCCGTCTCTCCTCCTTCTTCAGCCGAGTTGCGTTCACCGTGCGCTCTGGGCTCGCTTCTGATCCGTAGAGCTTGATGTCTCCCGACGAGCTGTCCGCCTCGTGCGAGCAGGTGCGCAAGATGTCGGAGCGAATCCGCGTGGACATGCAGCACTCCAACCTGATGACGCAGGACATCGAGCACCTGTTCAACGACCTCAACAACTCGATCGACTACTGTCTGAAGAACTGTCAGCAGTGCCCTTTCTTGTCCTCTCCCACTCTAGGAAGAAGTTGCGCACCTCGCAGGAGACCGCCTCCGACTCCTCCAGCAGCAGTCTCGTCCAGAGCACGCCTGGCTCCGTGTCGCCCTCCGCCTCCGAGCCGGTGTCACGTGGCATCCCCCAGCACGGCTTCAGCAGTCGCTACGTATCCATGGGTGCGAGTGCTGACGTAGGAACTCAAGGAGACGCTGGGCTCGGGAGCCTACTCCGTGGTCTATGCCGCGGAGGACAAGAAGACCCACCAGCGCTACGCCGTGAAGTGCATCAAGAAGCGCGACCTGCAGAAGAGCGACGTGCAGTCCCTCAAGAACGAGGTCTACATCATGGGACAGGTAGGCGTGGTCGCTCCTCTCCACCCCAGCTCGACCACCCCAACATCGTGCGGCTGGAGGGCTTCTACGACGACAAGGACTACTACTACATCGTCTCGGAACTCGTGGACGGTAGGCGAGCCCGATGGGGCTGATGCGCAGGAGGGGAGCTCTTCGACAAGATCGTCGAGAAGAAGTTCTACAACGAGAACGAGGCGAGATCCGTGGTGCGGACGCTCGTAGAGACCGTGGGCTATTGCCACAAGAAGAACATTGCGCACCGCGATCTGAAGCCGGAGAACATCCTCGTCGACAGTCGCACCGGAGCCATCAAGATCGGTAGGACAGGCAGGGCGGATGCATCCTAGCGGACTTCGGCTTCGCGAAGAGCACTGCAAGCACGGACACGGGGCGGCTGGTGACGGACTGCGGGTCTCCCTGGTACGTGGCCCCGGAGATCCTGAAGGGCCATCTCTACGGCACGGTGGGGCAGCGGAGAGGAGGTGAGGTGTAGGAGGTGGACATGTGGTCGCTGGGAGTCATCATCTACATTCTACTCTGCGGATATCCGCCCTTCCACGACAGCAACCAACCGCGGTTATTCCGGAAGATCCGGGCAGGACAGTATCGGTTCGACTCGCCCTACTGGGACAATGTGAGCGACCAAGCGAAGGATCTGATTCGCCACCTGCTCGTCGTCGACCCTACGCAGCGATACGACGCCCAGCAGGTGCTGAACCACGAGTGGTTCAGAGCCAGTGCGGACACGGGAAAGAAGGAGCTCGGCTCGGTGATCCGCGAGCTGCGCATGTTCAACACGCAGCGCAAGGGAATCATCAAGCAGGGGTATCTCGTCAAGCAGGGCCATTTCATCCGCAACTGGAAGAAGCGAAGCTTTGTGCTGCTTCGTGATGAACTGAAGTACTACAAGTCGGAGACGGAAAAGAAACCGCAGGGAAAGATCCCCATGGAAGATATTCTGGAGTTTCATTTCTTGATCGGTTGAATGGTAGACTTGAGGACGACTTGAACGAGCCGAACGGATTTGTGATCAAAACCCGATCAGGAAAGGATTTCAATATTAATGCAGGGTCACAGAAGGAGAAGGAGGACTGGATGGTGCAGATTTCGGGAGTGAAGCGCTGCTATCTCATGCGTCAACGCGCGCAGGAGCACATCAATCGTCGTCACTACAAACCGGTTTCCTCTTTGCTCCTGTGTCACTTCTAGGCGTTGGAACTCGTGTGGGAAGCAAGAAATGTGAGGTCGATGATGACCGATCCGAACTTGGTGCAGCTCTGGGGGCAGATCGCTGCTCATAATGAGGCCGAGTGCGGAGCCATGTTCATGGTGGAGTCTCTGGAGGAGACCATGGAGGGAAATGTGTCTGTGCTCGCTTACTGCACTGCTGGAAAGGACGGCGAAATGCAGAGGGTCATTGCCGGCGATTTCAATGGAAACGTGGTTCTCTTTGGGGGTGATTATAGTGTGATCCAGCGACAGAAACTCCACAGGTAGAAATGGAGAAGTGGACAAACTGTAGAAACATGGTAACTGCGATCAGCACGCTGAACAAGTTGGAGCCTACGCGATTTGTCGCCACCGGTGCTGCCGATGGGTCTGTTTGTGTGCTCAACGTGGAAACAGGAGCAGTGGTGATGTCGGTGAAGGATCTGCGACGAGCTGTGAGCTGCGTTGAAGTGTTCGAGAGCAAAGAGACCAATCGTCGTCGCCTAATCACTGCCGACCGAGAGGGACGCATCGTGATCTATGATTTGGACGCCAAGCGAATCGTGGCGGAGAAGGAGACAGATTGCGGAAACGTGCGAGGCGTTTTCTACTTCCCTGGAGGCGATAAGTTTGTGATGGTGTGCGAGTCGGGATCAGTGATCGTGTTTGACGAGGTGTTCAATCAGCTCAACTTCCTGCACGTCGGACAGTCGGTCATGTACGCAAAGCCGATTGATACGACGCACATCATGATGGCTACAGAGGGGAAGGAGCTGGTGACCTATGACTTGATGCAGTGCAATCAGGAGCCGGTGAAGGTGTTGAAGCTGCAGTGCAAAGATCCAATCCGGTGCTTCGATGTTACGACCGATGGGAAATACGCGATTGTCGTGAGCAATGAGATCGAGTTCTGGAAGCTGTCGAACCAGCACTGCGAGGCGAATCTGAGTCCTATTCTGCCTGTGCGATGCATGTGTCTGACGAGCGACTTCATCTCGTTCTTCATGTCGCAGGACACGCACATCGAGAAGTGGGTGATCGACTGGAAGATCGTGTACGAGGGAAAGAAGTACTGCTCGCCGCTCTCGCAGTTCATCCCTAACGATACGAACGAGGCGAACGATGAAGATGAATCGAGCAATGGAGACGAGGCTGGAAAGCAGGATGGACAGGACAACGACGCGTATAAGGGAACAATTGAAACGGTAAATGAAGAGGATGAAGAGGAAGATGAGGATTCTTTTGTTTCTTACAAACACAACAAACGACAAGGTCCGAAAGTACGCTGAGAAGATCACGCTTCTGGAAATCTGACTGGTGCTTCAGGATAAAGTTCATTCGCTCTCTTGATTCCTGAGGGAACGAGCTCGTCGACTCCGTGACCGACTGGTCCACAGAAGAAGGAAAACGACGATCGATGTCATACGTCAGGTGGAAGGCGAAATGATCGAAGAAAATGGAGATCCGTGTGTACCCCACAGAGCACGTCAACTCCAAGGAGGGAAAGGCTTCCTTTGCTGCGTTAAACTGCTCTCTACGAGCCACGAAGCTGTTCAGATGAAGCGAAACACACTGTGTGAATGTCTACATTGCAGGTAACAACGAAAGCGACTTGGATATCTGTAGAAAGATACTCCTTCTCCCACTCCGCTATTGGCAAGAATGAGGGAAGCGTGTGCGCAGCGATTCTGGGGAGTATCTTGTCTTTCATTTGTAAGCGGACGAAGACGTAAAATATCTCAAAATAGCGTCCTTGGTAGCACGTATCGAACCGTAGACACGCCAAGTTTTTCTTCTTTGTCGAAAATGAAGACACTCCAAACAATCGATATGTTTCGTTCTGCAAATCAACCCTACGCAACTAGACTACGATGAAAAACGGATCCTGCATTGAATTTAGCTGGATCGATGCTAGTTCCTGCAAATCAAATCGTTCAGAGCAAAACTACTTCGTTCACCTGTTTCCGCATTCCCTCATCCAGAACAGTTAATTTCTGTGTACCATATTTTGATTCCAGCGTGGAGAGCTAGAAATGATGGCTCTTTCCTTCTTCTACCTTCAGTCGCTTTTCCTCGCGCCCATTGGATTCCATCGAGAATATCACGGAACAGGGGAGAATTGAATAGTCAAATTCAAAAGCGGAATTCCCAAATTCAAACGATTTCTAGTTCTAACAAACAGATTGAATCAAATCATCGCTCCACAGAGAAGGTCGACAATGTTGCGAATAGATGGGTGGCTTTCTGGTAGCGATGTAAACAAGACTAAATGGCACTGATAGTACAAGTGCTGCAGATTACATCTCGCTCACTCAGCTACATGGTAAAGAACGGGGATCACCTCGATAGGGCAGAAGCACAGCAGGCCCAAGTTGCACAGCACGATCTACATCAGCAGCCAAGCCTACAACTACCCGGTTTTTCTCCTCACTAGCGTCATCATTCCACGGAGACACGTAGTGGAAGTGCCTCAGCGCAGCGTACTTCTTCAGGACACTTCGACTGTCCGCGTACACGACCTTGTCACGTGGATCAACCGATTTCGCTTCGAACTGGAGCGTCACGGAGCACCTCTGGAAAGTCGGGACCTTCCCCGTCGCCACCTTCATCATCTGTTCATACTCCCAGCCCTCCGGCCTGCAATAACGTGGGATCTTTATAGAACGAGTGCAACAAACAAACCGTGATAATCCATCTTTGCTTGAGCAAGTCGCGCAGGATCTTGAAGCAGACGAACTGCTCGATCTCCAGTTTGAACAGGTGGTTCTGGATGGAGCTGGTCTTCGCGACGTCCTTTCCAGCCGCTCTGCTGCGCCGATAGGCGTTGTAGTCGGCGTAGAAGTCCGCGTTGTCGGGCGAGTCGAGGAAGAGGTCGGCGGTGAATGCAGCGCTGTTGTGGAAGGCGTTGACGTAGTCGCGAAGAGCGATGAGCGAGGGGTGTCTCTGCGTTGCACGACCGTCTCGACACTACCTGCTTTCCGCGCGACATGACGACAGCGAGCAGCAGACGGAGACTGCGAGGCACGAGGAGCACTTGGGGAGTCTGTGGCTGAAGACGCAGAGCCTGGATGGGAGGCGATGAGTGGCACTACGGTCGAAACACGCTCGCAGTAGGTGACGAACAGCACGCTCTCGTCGCTCGCGAACTGACCGGCGATGCAGTCCTGGAGCAGCGGAGAGGGCGCCACTGAAAGCAGCTCCACGCCCACAAAGTCTCCGAAGGAACTCGAGATCGAGTCGATCGCCTGCTGCAGCACCGAGTCACTCATGCTGTCCACGCACAGCGATGTGCCCTGGAGAAACAGACGCGAGAACACGTCGGAACTCTTGGAGGGAAGACCGATCGAGGAAAGCACCTTCTGCAAGTCACCACACAAACGCAGCAACACCTTCACGTCATCAACACGGATAAAGCTGTTCTCCGAGAATAAAAACGGCTCTCCCTCCTTTCCTGCTTCATCCAACACATACTTGGCGATGCCCTCCATGATCTACGAAAAAACAAGTCAAATAGAGATACAGCAGAAAGATAAACAGAAGTGCTCTTTGACACTGCTGCTGTTTGCGATATTTCCTTGATCTGCTGTCCGAGTATCTTTTCAGGAAACTAGGGTCAATTCAGAGTAGGAGAGAAACAGATAAAGACGACTCCGCCGGAGTTGGAGACGAAGTACTCAAAGATACCTCCTCCGCGCCCCGTTTTCTAGATTTCTCTTCCGTCACCGGAGGAAAGAGAATGTCCTCAGTAGGTATACTGTAGAAATCCAATCCTTCCGCATCAAATTGAAAGTCCATCTATCTGTTGTCTGGATTCAACTCTCAAACCAACTGTTCAACAGAAGTGATAGACAGAGAGATTAAATGAAACCGCGATTATTCAGCCAATATAAGAACTAGTATTAAACTATTTTGAATCATGGCTTCAGAAAATGTTGTGTTACAGGAGGCAACTCCTCTTCGTGACTCAATGATATGGAATCTTCAGCAGCAATTCTATATCCGTAAGGGTCCTGCTTGTTGGACAGAGGCGATTGTTCCTCAGTTCATTACGTCAAATAGTTACATTGCCTATCAGTATGCAAATTGTATCTTGGGGTACATTCGTGATTATTACTCGACGTGTGTTACTTTCTATGCCTTTCATCTCTAGACCGGATGCTAACAAGGATGAACCTATTTATATTGTTGAAGTGGGAGCAGGTCATGGAAAGCTTGGGTTCCTCATATTAAACCATTTAGCAGAACTCGCTGAGTTTATGCCACAAGGTATTTGCGAACAGAGACCCTAACCTGACTAGGCGTTGCAAAACCGTACATGTACGTAATATCCGACTTTACTCAGAACATTGTCGATTTCTGCAAGAGTCACAAGCGCATGCAGGAACACATCAACCGCGGCGTGGTCGATTTCGCTCTGTTCGGTATTTCTCTTCTTTTCTTTCGATCCAGACTGCGAGAAGGATACCGAGTTGACTCTCCAGCTGAGCGGCGTCAAGCTGACGAGCGAGACGCTGAAGACCCCGTTGGTGGCCATCGCGAACTACGTGTTCAACGGTCTTCGCGAAGAGTCGATTTCCATCAACCACGGCGAGGTCAGCGAGGGCTGCATCACCATCCTCGGGGAGAAAGAGTTGTCGTGTCTCTCTGCTGCAACGTAGTGCCACCTTCGAGGACCCGGACATCATCAATCGCATGAAGTTGGAGTGGTCCTATCGACCCATTCCCGACCTCGCAGACCACTTCTCCGACCCCTCTCTCCTCTCGCTCGTCGAACAGTGGGTCTCTCCCGTCCTCTCATCCCCAGCTATATGCAGAACAACGAGGCCCTCAACGTGCTCCTCCCCATCGGCGCACTTCACTTCATCCACACACTCGAATCCATCTCCCGCGGGAATTTCGTTCTTTTGGCGGCAGACAAAGCCCACTCCCACGAAGAGGATCTACGTCTGACGAAGGAAAATCCGCACGTCGCGATCCACGGCTCCTTCTCCATGATGGCCAACTTCCACGCACTCCGCCAATATTTCTCCGATAACCGCGGGACCAGCTTCCACACGCCGTACTACACAGGACTGCAGGTGGGCGCGTTTGTGATGGGCGACGTGCCCCTGTGGGAGTTCCAGTTTGCCTGGGAGGTAGAGGTGATGGAGAGGTGGGACATAGAATGTGCTGGTGGCGTTCGACCCCGACAGTTTTTCGCAGCTGCAGCGATGCATCCGCGACGAGACGCCGTCGCCCTCGCTGAAGAACATCCTGGCGCTGATCCGACTGAGTCGGTACGAGAGCGAGGTGTTCTACAAGTTCAAGCAGGTGTTGGTGGACCACATTCCCTACGCGAGCGATCGGCTGCAGACCGACTTCAAGAGCGACATCATGCACATCGCCGAGAATTTCTACCCGCTGTCGGCATCCAAGGTGGGGCTGCGGAGCGGCGCTGATGCGTAGGACGTGGACTTCGATCTGGGAAGACTGTCGATGGGTCTGCGGGACTACGAAACCAGCATCAGGCTGTTCAAGAAGAGCATTGATCTCTGCGGAGAACACTATGTCACCTGGCACAATCTAGGCATCTGCTACTACTACATGGACGACATGAAGGAGAGCATGAACAGTTTCAATAGGTGTCTCGAGATCCAGCCGGAGTACCAGGATGCCAAGTGGGGGTGCAGAAGGAGATTTACTGTAGATCATGGAGAGCGAGAGTTGAGGAGAAGCTGAATGTGAAGTGAAAGGAAAGTTGTGATGTTTTGTTTGTTTGACACAGTTTCTATGTCAAGTATTCTTCAGAGAAGAAGACGTGCTGTACGCAGCAAGCGCTCCCTATTCAAATCTAGAAATTGGACGAAGTCAACAAGTTAGCCGCTTTTGACACGAACCCACCGCCGGCGGAAAGTCAGAGTGAAGGGACCTCTTGTACTCAAATTCAAAATGATGATAAATCAACTGCCAAGGATACGAGCCTATTTCCTGATCCCGACACAGAAGACGAGGTAATCGACGATAAGATTGACACTAGTCAAGAAATTGATCAATCGACTGCAGACGAGCACCAATTGTTTGTACAGTCTAACTTTGTGATGTAGAAATGGAGAGGCCAAGGATATGGAAGAGTTCCAGCAACTGTTCATGAATCTCCTCGGAGGAATGATGGGCCAGGACAAATCGGGAGAAGAGCAGTCCCAATTTATGGACGAGTTCAGACAAGGCTTTCTTGCAGGAATGAATGCAAGTTCTCAGTACCAGGACAGTCAGCGTTCTTCGGAGAGCGAGAAGCCTCTGAGTCCCCTCCTGTCCTTCCTGTTCGATTCGAGCAGTCCTGCCGTGTTTCTGCTGGTCGGTAAGCGAGAGAGCTCCATTCCATCTAGTGCTCATCATCATCAACGGATGGTCTCCCTACCCCCTCGGTCTCTACCTGATCCTCGGCGCCGCTGTTCTGCGCACTCTCTGCCTCTTCTTCCTCGTCACACCTGCGCAGGCAGCACGTTTGAGCAGCGTTCCCGCGGTTATCGGATGGGCATTGACTCTGCTGAACGTGGTTTCCAGAACCACGATTGGCGATGTGCTCTCTGTGCTGGTGGACTGGGTCTTCTTCGCTCTCCGAAGCTATACGCGTTTCCGCTTCTGCATGGTAGTGAGTGAGGATCACGTGGACACTAGTTCCTCGTCTGCTACGCGATTGCACACATCCCCGATTACCCCTACGCAGAGATGTTGGCGGCAATGCCTCTGAATGCCGCGCTTTGTCTGCTGGTGCCGCTGGGGTCGCTGCTCGTCGTGTCGGTGATGTTTGTAGTGCAGCGGAGAAGGCAGCGCCGAGGCGTGCTGTTCCTGGTGAACTTCCTCTCGCTGTTCACCAACCAGGAGATGCGCGAGGACGAGGTGAAGGCGTTGGAGATGAAAGTGGAGTCAAGTGTAGCATCGTCGGAGAGGACAACCGGATTAAGGACGAGGAACGCATGAGGGAACTTCTGTGTGAGGCGTATGCTCTGTACAAGGGCGTCTCGAGAGCGAAGGCTGAAGCCTTTGTTGATATGCATTTTAAATGGGCAGTACAGGAGTACACGCGAACTTTTGTATTGAGTGGGTGGTTGTGTTTGTTTGAGTCATCTCTCTTGATTTCCAATACGAGTACTAGCTGTACCAAACAATCGTTTTCAATACGCTTCCTCTTGGATGGTGAACAAGGAGAATAATCCATACAAGAGTCTACTGGGTAACTATGTACCTCTTTGCAAGAATGGAGTTGTCTTCAACCTTGTCGGAGATATGGGAGTCTACTGGTCTCTAGTTGCTGTATGTTATAATCGTATATTCCTTGTTGTAGATTGTTGTTCCTTTAGCAATACTGCTTATTTTCAAAGTTAGGGATCTATGGTATTTTCATTCACTTCGTGTCAGTGCGTAGTATATACACACACTGGTTACTCGTGACTTTTCTTCTTGTCTTCAATCTTCTGCAAGTGATTGCTCTTATCATAAATCCTAGTGCGTGCTATTTTATTGTTCGGACGTGGCTTACTGAGCCTGGCATTATTCCAAAGAATTTGTGTGAATGCACCGTTTCTGGTCCTCCACAAACTCAAAGTATGCTCATCCATTTTCTTTGATTGTCAGCACAGCGCCATGTCAGTGGATTGATGGTATCAGTCCGTAACAACAAAATGGAGTACATCAATGTTGGCGTTTTTTTCTCTTACTATTTGTAGAGAGCGATTAGCCTAATGCCTGACATCGTACATGTCGTCTCTCTTTCCCATTTAGTTTAACGATACAAATGTGGAGGGAAGAACCTTACTTCACATGACCTGTATCTGCAATAATGCAGAAATAGCCGCTACTTTGGTCAAGCACAATCCTGACCTCTCGATCCGTGATCGGTTTGGCCTACAGGCCATTCACTATGCTGCTTTTACAGTACAAAAGGGTTGCTTCTAAAATGTAGAATAATTCTGTATTTCCACTTCTTTGCGAGTATTTGCAGATTCCTCAGGAATCGTGGGAAGTCCGTTCTGGAAAGAATTTTACCTGTAGGAAGAACGGACACGATTGGTGGACGAAGTCTATTCCGTAATCCCTGTCTTTGACAAGTATTATAACAATTATTGCATTTCCAGAAATGGCGAGAAAATTGTAAGTGACGATATTTCGTCCTTTTTCTTGCCTGTTGGATTATACAGTCTCTTCGAGAGCGTTTCATCGGATCCAAAAGCTTCTGTTGAGATTCCGTTAATGAGTTATATTTGTATCGATCATAACAGACTTGTTCGTTATAGTGAACCAGGTGACTTATAGGTAAATGTTCGGTATTGCTCTGTGTGTCATCGATTTACACCTCCAAGAGGATATCATTGCCGATTTTGTAATATGTAATATTCTGGAATTCCATAAACCTAGATGTATTCGTGATTTTGATCATCATTGCCCATGGGTGTCAAACTGCGTTGGACTACGAAATCACGGTTATTTCCTCTGGTTTTTGGTAGTAACAAGAATAGTCTGTTACGCAGGTATTTGGGATGATATCGATTATCTTCGGTCTCATTGTAATCGCTGTGTATTTCATCTATGTACTCATCTCCATGCTGGAATCTGTAGTAAATGAGATATTATGACATGTAGCAGCAATCGTTTCTGATTGGTCAATTCCTTTTGGACACGTGGCCATGTATTGTATATGGATGCACGTGCATTGGTTTTATTGCCCCCATAATGAATTTGTTTTATTATCACCTTCGAATTGTTGGAGAACTGGAATATGTGAAATGTAGACGATCAAAAACCTAACAACTCATGAAGATATCATGCTTCCAGAAAGAAACTGGATTCGAAAGAATGGAGATTCGGGAGAGTTTTATCCTTATTCCGAAGGGTGGAGGAGGAACTTGTCGATGGCTCTTTGCTCACGAGTATATCCCTCTCTAGTCAGTTTGAGCGAAGTGTGAACTGTTTATTATACAAACAAGAGACTGAGAGAAAGAATATAAGCGATGACTCTTCATAAACGATGCTACTTTCGGAGTTACAATATGTTCTAATTCAGATAGATCACTGGTAGATCTAGCCATCGTATGGTGAAGGTACAAAGAGAGAAAAGAAGGATATGTACTGCTAATAGCTTCCAACTCAATATCGCTGTGGATTGAAAACCATCCTTTGTCTGAAAGGAGCATCTTTTTCGATGCTCCTTTTCTGTGAAGTACTTCAAAGTGAATAAGACTGCGTAACAAGCCACTCTGAATTAGAAGATGAGATGTCTTTGTACTTCTTTCCATTTATCTTCACAGATGTCGTTGAAAGCGTCCTCTCCAATGATCATCGAAAAGTGAACAGATGGATACTTTGCAGTAATCCAACGAACAAGGTCGATTGTTCCAAACTATAGATAACTTGATTTATACAAAGATACGCTAAGATCTTGGTCAGTGGGACTTGCTTGAGGAAAAAGTGTCTGGAAACACTCTTGCTCATATCGCTTCACAAATATATTGCTGTTATCCAAATGACAATCTTGGAGAGACAGTTCTAACATAGTGATTCTAATAACGATGAACTGGGAATGAGTACCTATTTTCATACGATTCTAGATGCCGTTTCGATGAGTAAGCATGTCGATAAACTGGCAGAATCCAAACTTCGTCAAAGAGTTCTAATCTAAATGCTTTTCAAACAGATATACTCGAAAAATAGCTAGCGATTCCCATATGACCTCCTAACCCTGTGGGAGGATTCGCTGACAAACCAAACAACACAACTCGCTTTTCATTCATCTGATGTCTTAAATAAACAAGCAGATAAATAAATAACACTAAATAGATTAACGACGACCCTTTTTGTTCCGTTTGTTCCCACGTCGAGTATTCCCCTCCACTTTCATCCTTTTAACCCGATTTCCAAACTCGTCTTCTTCGATCATCTGGGACGATATCTTGTCCGATTCTCGTGCCAGTCGTGTTAAAGAGTCAAACTCGTCAAACTCATCCATCTTTCGTCCTCGTTGCAACGAAAGATTCGCCTGACGGATTCTCTTCTTCTGCTCCCGAGAGAGATTGACACGCGTGAAGTTGCTTTCCTCAAACTCCTTTCGTTCCTTCATTTCACGGTCAAGCGACAGATCGCCAGTGCTTCGCATGTTGATAAGGTCAGGTCGATTTGTGATCTCATTTCGAAGTTCCTATCTTTCATTTCTGCTTTTCGTGTCTACACTAATAAATGCATTCGATGCGATTTTATCCCTTAACTCTTCGCGACGTCTCTCATCTCGCGAAGCATCTCTCTCTGAATAAGGAACGGCTGCAATCTTCGGTGGAACGTATTTCTGTGATTTCGTTTTGCTTTCTTCGACTTTCTCCTCCTCTTCTGAACTCGAGTCAAGATCATCCAGATTGGCTCTGAAACTCAGCGGATTTGTCGCTGATGTTTCTTGCTGCGGATTTAACACATTGTCTATTTCTGTTTTCATTTTCAATTCGAGAGGTTCGAGTTTTTCTAAAAGTGTTCTATGGGTAAAAAGAATCATTTGTGGAAACCTAAAACGCACAAGAGATTCAAATAAAGGATGCTCCTTTAAATCAATTCCCTCCAACTTCAGCAGCAGATATACAAGAAGATACTCATTATACGAAAGGAGAAATTGGGATTTCAAGTCAAGGAGCGAAACACCATTCGAAAAAGGAGGGCAAGTCTGAACTAGAGAACCAATCTTCTTGATCTGCTCCTGCAACGCAGGAAATTGAGTGCTAATATCAGCTAAAATAGATGTAACTTCAGCACTTTTTGAAGAAATGAACTTTGAGAGTTCCTTCTCTGAAAAGGAGCTAACGTTATCTTTGAGTGTCACCGAAGGAAGTTCCAACTAATTTATCACAAAAATATGTATAACTACTTCTATCTGCTCTGATTCCGACTCAATTCCACTGGTCTCTTCTTCTTCTAACTCTGACTCCTTTGCTTCTTCTCCTTCTTCAGAGGTAACATCACTGCTAGACTCCTTTTCCTCAGAGGATAAAAGAGCTATATCAACTTCGCTTATTCTCGAATCACTGTCTTCTACAGGAATAATGTGTCAAACCAAAATAATACCACTACTTTGAGCCATAGAGAATTGGTTAGAATCGAGTTTTAGTCGAATGAATTTTGAAACCAAATAACCGCTTTGGATCCACAATTCATCCTGCAAAATCTCTTCGAACACAAAGCAATCATGTCTGATATGTGTGATATCTATATCTCGGAGATCAAATCTCTTCTCCGACGTGCTGACGAGTTAATTACTCAAGGTCGTACTGATAACACACGTTTGTTGTGAATAATTATAATTCTCTATAGTATCCTTCGTAAAGGACTGTGAAAAACAGCTGAGCGAAGCTGAGGATTGCTTTAAGCAGTGCGATATCGAAATTCGTATGCTTCCTCCTTCTATAAAGTCTTCTGTCATGCAGAAAGTCGATGCTCTCCGAAAGGAGGCTGAGTCAAAAAAGAGACAACTTGCGAACATGAAGGTACAAGTTGAACGTAACGACTTGTTTGCTGGAGCTGCTGTACGTTTTACAGCACATCGAATCAGACATAGGCGTCTCGAGAACTTAAAAGACAAATGGAAGATGATCTTGCTGCAGTTGAGAGGTTTCCGTTCCTCATCTCTCTCACCTGTAGACAGAATAACACGATCGAAGATGCGACACGCACAATCTTTGAAACGGAGGAAGTTGGTCTCGGCACTATGACAGAACTTCAGCGTCAGCGAGATGTGCTAACAAGTGCATCAGACAAGGCGAAGGACACTGTATCCTTAGCTATGCAAGCCAATACGATTCTCACTGTAGAGTAGGTCTATCTTTGTTATCACTAGAGAATGGGAAAGAAGTTCTGGCAACGCAAATAACTCGCTTTTCTTTGTTAACAAACACACGAATAGCATAAATGATAAAAGAGCAAATGTCCCGACTTCCAGATGGCACTAAGTAAGCTTCCCCTCTCTCCCCACGGCGCAAATGCCATCTCTGTCACAGTGTTTGATTTGATTGGATTATTTAGGAAACCTCTATCATGAATGGAAATTGCTGTGAATACATAAGGAAGAGACGAGTTTCCCTCTCGATTCCAAACACAGGTAACAGATTGCTGTTCTCGTATCGACATATCAAGCGTTCTCCACGAGGATCCACGACTATCTGCAAGAGTTTTCCAAACATTGCCAACTGCTCTGTGAGATCAACCATCGAAGTGCTGATGGATGTATCTACGGATCGCACACTCACACGAGGCTAACAGAGAGTGTTGTAGTGGTGGCTGAGCTGCAGAATATGGATGACAGTGGACGTCTGCGACTCGCAAGCGACATAGAGATAGTTCGAAGAGGCCGAAAAGCAGCAATCTGCGACTCGGATGACTTGCGACATGCTCCAGTCCTCCCTTCTCCAGGTGATTGTGCTGTAGACGGACACATTTCTCCTACATAATAACTCCTCCACAGACACACTCCGATAGCACGACCAGGAGCTGGCAGTCAGGCGAAAAGAGCACTTTCCTGGGAAGACATGTCAGCGACCCGATGGTGTTCACCAGCTGGTAATCGCATGTGTTATACAAATAGACGCGATAGTCGTCCTTCCGAATCACGCAGAGGTATCTACACATCACCGTGACGTGCGGAGAATACTCCCCATTCGGACTGTACTGGGCAGAGAGGACGTTCGCTTCTGCTGAAACCCGAAACAGCGACTGGGACTCCAAATCGCCGATTGTAGACCACACAAAAACCCCGTTTCGCGTCGCAACAGTAATTGTATCACGACTTCCAGGCTTCCAGCAAAGTTGACGGATCCCATTCATACTCGCATCAGAAAGCACTGTCTCTTCCCACATCTGCTTTTTAATGTTATAAATATGAATAGTGGAGTCTACAAAGCACATCGCTACTTTTGTTCCTAAAGAGTTCCAGGCTAGGCAGGAGAAGATACTCTTCTCCCAGTCAGCGACTGGAGGGGAGACAGTAAATGAATTCCTCACATTTTTTAAAGCGGTCACAACATGAGATGGGTGCTCAACAGACTGCTCATAGCTCTCTCCTCGAACAGCAGCAGGAGGAGAATAAATCGGATTGAGCATTATACCGCCATTACTCACAAACTGTCTAATTATCGCTTCTTCATCATGCTCAGATATGTATAGTATGTTCCAACTGTTCTCGCCAATACTGACGACATCATCCCCAGGTACTACAGCAATAAAACTAGTGACACAAGTAAACAGTAAAGCATAGTGTAGCAACGATCTCCGCTTTGCTGGAGGATTTCCAAAAAATGGCTCAGAAACTGTCTGTGAATCGGCCTGCTAGTTCTGGTCGATTCCCGTAATCAACTGTTTGTACCACCTTTTTTGATGGATGAAATGTTCTGGTCAAAGAGTGTTCGCAACATATAATAGTAACGAGTTTCCTACAGTTTGAAAAACGATAGAACTGTGTTCATCACTTTCTCCTCTTTTTCTATTCCACTGACCTTATATTCGTTGTCGAAAGTGGATCTGATGATGTGAATATGTCAAACTGAGTACTGCATTCATTGGGGCGGGACGACATGCGCGACACACATATCCATTTTGGAATATTGTATCTAATTACACTTTTCTATTGTCTTTTAATCAGAAGATTGTAAGTATATAATGGATACTTCTGGAAGGTGGGTCGAAAATGCCAAGTTATCACAGTTAGACCAAGACCAAGACCAAGACCCGGAATGGGAGCTAGACCTCGTCCGGGAATGGGACCTCGTCCAGGAATGGCACCACGCCCGAGACCTCGTCCTGCTCTTGAAGAAATCAACGATGGAAGTGATGAGGAAGATTCTATGCGCCAATCTATGCCACCGAGACCTCGCCCGGGAATGCCACCAAGACCTCGTCCTGGAATGCCTCCACGACCTAGTCCGGGCATGGGTCCTAGACCCAGACCTAGACCTGGTCAAGGAATGCCCCGCCCTAGACCTGCCCCTGCTGAAGGGAGCGACGAAGAGGCTGATTCTATGCGTCAGTCCATGCCTCCTCGCCCACGTCCTGGAATGCCTCCACGAGCTGGCGCTCCTCGTCCAGGCATGGGTCCTAGACCGCGTCCTGGTCAAGGAATGCCTCCGCGTCCACGTCCTGCCCCTGCTGAAGTGAGTGACGAAGAAGAGAACCCGATCGCCCAGTCCATGCCTCCTCGTCCCCGCCCTCGTCCTGGAATGCCTCCACGACCTAGTCCGGGCATGGGTCCTAGACCCAGACCACGTCCTGGTCAGGGAATGCCTCGTCCTCGACCTGCCCCTGCCGAGGTGAGTGACGAAGAAGAAGAGAAGCCTATGGCCCAGTCCATGCCTCCCCGTCCCCGCCCTGGAATGTCTCCTCGCCCTGGAATGCCTCGTCCCCGCCCTGGCCAGGGAATGCCTCCCCGTCCTCGCCCTGCTCCTGAGGGGAACGATGAAGACGGTCAGTCCATGCCTCCTCGCCCCCGACCTGGAATGTCTCCTCGTCCTGGTGCTCCTCGTCCTGGCATGGCTCCCAGACCGGCTCCGCGCCCACGTCCTGCTCCTGAGGGAGAGGAAAAGCCGGCCGCCCAGGGAATGCCTCCTCGTCCGCGTCCTGGAATGCCTCCGCGACCGAGACCTGCTCGCGAGGGCCAAGAGGCTGGAGCTCCCCGTCCCAGACCGGGCATGCCTCGTCCTCGTCCCGGAATGGCTCGTCCCGGCATGAAGCCTCGTCCGCAGATGGTGCGAAGCCCGTTCATCATCAGTCCCGTGGAGCTGCAGAAGTACAAGCTGATGTTCAAGGAGTACGACGATGCCCAGACCGGATACATCGAGGGTTCTGTGGCCAGTCAGTATCTCAGCAAGACGAACCTGCCTCCGCCAGTGCTGGAAAGTATATGGAGACTTGCAGATCAAGACAAGGACGGCATGCTGAACGAGTACGAGTTCATTGTAGCGATGCACATCAGCAAGCTGGCCCAGAAGCTGGTAAGTGTGAGGACCGCATGTCACTTGTAGCACATTCCCATTCCTAAGACGCTTCCTCCTCCTCTGCTGAAGGAGAACATCGGTAAGGACGTGACCGGCGAGCATCCCATGGATCCTCGCAACCTGGTGAACCCAGACTTTGAATTCGTAGGAGTGACGAGCAGTCGTAACGAGTAGGATGACAGCAAACTGTCGCTAGAACAGCTGCGAAAAGAGGTGGTGGATACGAATGAGCTGCTGCAGAAGCAGGAGGTGGAGATCAAGAAGAAGTCCGAGCAGTCGCAGCTGCTGATTGCTGAGCAGGAGGAGCTGGAGCGACAGCTGCAGTACCTGAATGACCTGATCGCCTCACAGGACGCGTATCTCCAGAACCTGAGCGTGATGGAGAGTACGATCGAGAAGAATATCAAGAACATCGAGGATGCGACGGATGTGGAGATCGACGTGACGGTCCCAGAAGGTCTGATTGGAAAGATCGCCGAGAAGAACAAGGATGCTATGGATAAGTCTCCTGCCTATGAGGAAATCGACGATGAGGAAACTCCGCTAGAGGAGGGAGATGTGGACGACTTCTTCGAGCCGGAGGAGAAGACGGAGGATGCAGAGGACAGTGAAGGTGAGATGACTCCTGTGAGTGGAAGCGAAGAGGAGGAGGAGGAACCAAGACCCAAGAAGGGAAAGAAGATGCCACAGACTCCACTGAGTGGAAGCGAAGATGAAGAAGATGAAGAGGAGGAGGAACCGAGACCTAAGAAGGGAAGAATGCCTAAGACTCCTATGAGTGGAAGCGAAGAGGAAGAAGAGGAACCAAGACCTAAGAAGGGAAAGAAGATGCCACAGACTCCACTGAGTGGAAGCGAAGAGGAGGAGGAGCCACCGAGACCCAAGAAAGGAAAGAAGATGCCACAGACTCCACTGAGTGGAAGCGAGGAAGAAATGCCGGATGACTTCGAAGAGGACATGCCTAATGATTTCGAAGAAGATGAAGATCTCCCTCCTATGCCAAAGGGAAAGAGAGTGCCTCCCCCCAAGCCAAGCAAGGGGAAGAAGCCAGTAACTCCAGTGGACGATGAAGAAGATGAGGACGATGAGCCCAAGCCACGAAAGGGAAAGAAACTACCTCCGAAACCGAGCAAGCCAAGCAAGCCAAGCAAACGTCCTATGGACGAGGAGGATGATATGTCTGATGACGATCTCCCTATGCCAAAGGAGGCAGCGAAGAAAGGAAAGAAACTACCTCCAAAGCCTCCAAAGCCTAGCAAACGTCCTATAGATGATGAGGAAGAGGAGGGATTCGAAGAGGAGATGCCGGACGACTTCGAGGAGGAAATGCCCAACGATTTTGAGGAAGATCTGCCTCCTATGGATCAGGGAAAGAAGACACCTCCTCCAAAGCCGAGCAAGGGAAAGAAACCAGCAGATGACGGTGAAGCTCCTGCAAAGTCTCCTCGAAGAGGTAGAAGACGAAACTAAGTATATGTTTGCTATGTGTTTGTTAACAATCAAATGCATTGAATAATCATGTCTTTACTAGCTTCTTTAAACAAGGCGATCCGTTCCGCATCCTTCTCGCTGATTTTTCTACAAATGACCTTCGCTCTCAGTTCTCACGGTTTTTCACCACAGTTCTGCAGGATAATATGCATAGGCATGATTCCACTCAGCCGGTTCTGCAACAAACGATAAGAATTGCTCTGTGGCAGGATCATCAGCAGTCCGTACAGACTCTGAAGCAACGGTACCAACGATGGTGAGCCGGCATTCAACAGTTGCAGTCTCACATGTACGAACACAGGAGACTCTAACATTTGCACCAGCTTATCTGCTTGCAGCAGCATTGCAAGAGTCAGTTCCTCGCTTGCCAAGTTCTGTGTAATTCCATAAGCCACATCATAGTCCTCAGTAAACCAACAGAGCGCCAGCGCAGCAAAGGGGTTCAGTGACCACGCGGGGAACCTACAACAAATCGACTCACTGCAAACAACAAGAAATTGAAGATCTGCTGGCCCTCTGGCTTTGGATTCGTCGCAGAAAAGCAGGACTGCAATTTCTTGCACATGTCTGCTGTTTCGTCGGCTGTCAGGAGAATCACGTTCATCATCTGCACAAAGAGTGAAGCAAATCGCTTGTTTGACGACTCCTATCATGTAGGTCACGGCAGAACCCTACTGCGATGGATGTGGAGAGAATAGAAAACACCTCTTCGCTGTTGATGTATTTGCATAGTGTGCGAATAATGAGACATCCACGATCTTCCAAGTACTGCTCATCTTGCTCCAACATCTACTCGTGACTTGTCCTACAGATTGAAACTCCCAAAATATAACGAATTAACGTCGTTAGCTCTTGACTGTATTGAACGTATTTTACGAGAACGCGAAGGTCACAGTCGATCACCTCGTCATTTTTCTCCTTCAGTGTGTTCATCAACGCGTCCCGGAGTTCCTTCACAGCAATGACTTCATTCCCGCGGATCTCGAGTAACACACTGACAACATCTAGACAAACCAAACACTGATCGCTGTGTTTTCTTGAGAGAACAGTACAAACAACTTCTGTAAGTGGTAACAGTTCCACGTTTCCACCATTATTACGTAACTAGAATCAATGACTCGCTGAGTTCCTACACTCTTGAGAAGCTCCCAGCAGGTGGCCTGCGCCTTTTCCTTCACTTCCTTCTCGTTATCGGCATAACAAGGAAGGAGAACGCGGAAGAGGCGAGCATATGGGATCGTCCATCCCATCAGCATAACGAACTCATATATCCACGTGACTGCCGTCAGGCGAATGAACCGATTGTTGTGATGGACGAGGTTGAGAAGCACGTTGATCTGAGAGAAGAGAGAAGGAAAAGACTCACCATCGAGTTCATGGTCCCGTCGTTGGGCTCGCTGCTCTTGATTTCCGAAAGAAAGGACTGTAGAATGTCGTCCGTCTCCTGAAGATCAACTCATTACCCATCCGCAACCACTCGAATCTCGCGATGCTCGTCGCCAAGCAGCAGAAACAGACCTTCCATCAGCTGAGGAAAGTAGTCTATCATGTCGACACCAGGCTTGCTGTCTAGGACCTGCTGATGAGAGAGAGGGAGAAGTGTACAGAAATCCATGATACAACAAGGCGGCGTGTATAGGGATTACTCATAGTGATGTACTGCTTGAAGAGTGGAATAAACTTGGAAAGATCGATCACTTTTGTTTCTGTGACAATCTCTTTCAGCAGACGATCTAAAAGAGACGCTCCGTGCTGTGAAGGAGCAAACCTCGATCCCAGAAGGATATTTTCTTCACATCAGTGTCCACATCGGCAAAGAGCTGACACAGTGCATAAAAGAAACGGTCAAAATAGCTAATGATGCCCGAGTGTGCAGCTTTTGCGATATTGTACAGCGCTTCACTGGAATAATAACGAACCTTACTATCTGAATCTTCCAAACATTTCAGCACAGGATTCAAAAACAGTGGGAAATAGTTCACTATATCTGTGTCCAATGCAATAGCTATAGATGCAAATGTTACTAAAGCTCCGTTTCTGTAATTTGCATTTGGAGATCGGAGATAATCAATTTGCAGTTTTGTTAGTACTTTCTTGAGTTTTTCCTCATTTCCTTCTTTCTACAAATCATGAGATAAGCAGTGCATGCTACATAAAATTTGGACACTACAACTGTAATCTCTTGAGCAGAACTCTTTCTCCGATCATAGGACTTATCTCCAAGATTCTTTAGTGTTATCGATGATATTTCTGGGATTCCTTCGATGCTCTCCATAATAAAATCAACTCGTATCTAAGAGCACTCACAATGAACTCCTGTTCACCTCGAAATTTGTACTGATTATTGGATTATTCTAAAAAATGAATTCGTATATGTTTCAATTTGATCGTTTATTTGTAGATTCTTCTTATTGTGTTTGTTCTTGTCTATCGTCACTGCAGAACTGTCAGGAGTCATTGCCACAGTAATCAAGCCTTTTCAGAATCGTACGTGACTATCGGATTGGCTATTGGATAGAATATATGAAGAAGGTGATTACAGCTGTGATTGGAGACAAGTGTTATCAAACATTCTTCTGGGAAGGGAATTTTATAGATGTACCTTGTCTAAAATATTCCATAAGCAAAGCACTTGGGTATGGAATCATGATCGGTTCTGGGATCATGAAGATGCCTCAAATCATAAAGATCATGATAAATAAGGATGTAACGGGTATCAATGCAGTCTCGTTCTACATGGAATGCGCTGCGTTCCTTCCCAGTATAGTGTACAACATCCTTAAGGGATATCCGATTTCTACGTATGGAGAGAATGTGATTATCCTCGCACAAAACTTCTTCCTCGTGTTGCTATTCTGGATGTCTAGCTACTTTATTCGATTGAACCTAGATATGCAAAAGGTGATGCAAGAAAGTCTTCCCTTCACCAGCTGTGCATCACTCTCAGTTTCATCCTATTTACGATTGTTCTCTTCTACTGTCCTGAAAAGGTATTTGTAATCGTGTGCTGCCAAGTAGTATCTGTCAATTCTGCCAATGACAGGGACCATATCGGCAATCTTCGCTCGCGTTCCCCAGATGATAACCAACTACAAGCAAGGCCACACGGGCCAGTTATCTTTTATCACTTGGTTCTGCACACTTGCAGGATCAGCTGCTCGCATCTTCACCACCTTGCAGGAGGTGAATGACCCGATGATCGCTGCTTCTTATATCATTAGCACCATATGCAATGCCGTTCTAGTGTTCCAGATTCTCTAGTATTGCTTTCCTATTATGTGACACATAGTTATTGGAAGGCAACGAAGGAGATGGAAAAAACGAAGATAGAGTAGTGTGTTTGTAATAAAAAGTTCACTTCAGTTTATTATTAAGATTGAATATTTTGGTTGTAATATCATCCACTAACATAGTAACCGACGCATCCACTTTTTGATGTTCTTTTTTAACCTGATTCAAAATATCTATTATATGATCCAGTGAAGCGAGCTGATAAACTATCTCCTCTATCCATGATCTCATTTCATCGCAATATACCGTCATCGAGTAAACTATCTAAAAACAACAATCCCATCGAGCACACAGTGATGTTCCGATATTGTTTCCTTACCATTTTTAACACCACAGAACTCACATTCTTCACCAACATCGCTTCATAGCAGAAATCCTTCTCTACTCATTACGCCTACCATGCATTTCGACCCATCACAAGATTTTGCATCAACGCAATCATCTGCACACAATACTGTGGTTGCGACCAAAAAGTCTCGACTGTATTCAACAGGAGTGACAGTCCCAATCTCCTACGGAACGCATCCACCACCTCCAGATCTGCTCAACATCCTATCACCACTCCTACGATCCTTTGTCAGCAACACCAAGCAACCGATCGCATTACGATGGACTGTCACATTTCGATCAAATTGCTGCATTAACTTCAGCAGCGCATCCACTGCATTCATCCTTATAAGCTGCTCCTTTCCTTCCGCTATTCATCACATCTACTCAGTTCACCCACCATTCAATGCAGCTTTCCAAAGAATGCCTGTCTGCAGCATGGCTGTTTCAGGAATGACTGTGATGTTCGCACAAGCCACAATCACTTCGAGTGCGTTGAATTGGATCCCTACCTTCGCTCCTTCCCCTATTGTTCAGAAGCAAAAGAAGGCGAACGATCTGAGAAGAGAACGACGAAGAACTGAGAAAAGGCCCACATGACCGCCTCATTTGTTTTATATTTCTTCATAGCTTCGACCGCCTTCTCTACGAACTGACTCTTGACTAGTGCATTCAGTGCATGTTCTTGGAACCCTGACTATCATTGCATTCCTTCGCTTACCTGAATACCGACATATTTTTCCCGCAACACCGCAGATGTATCGAAGCAACTCACTGTCGTTATGAATTGCTACAAGATCGGTGCAGAGCTTCAAGACATCCTCATCCAGTATCACGCGAACAACCTGGGTTCCTCCTGCTTCGAGAATCCATTCGATTGCTCGGATGCCATGGCAACAAATGGTCACATTCTCAGGATATGCAGACACCGCCATGATGACAGCAGCAATCGTATTGTTATCGAGAACAGAATTGAGGCTTTTGTCTAGAATCAGAGGCTAAACCATCGCCAACACTCCGACGAGCATATCGATCGGATGACCTGAAGAGCAAGCGCCGTTGTATCCTGGTCTTGCTGGCGAAGGTTCAATATGTGAATGCATACAGTCACACCATTGTTTGTTAGCACCTCGTTGCGATATCGCTCTATGTAAAATACCCAGAGCAGCGCTACGATCCACATTCAATGACATGACGATGTGCAGAATGTCCTGGCAGAGGAAAGAGTCAAATCCAAACTCGGGAAAGCACTTGTCGATGAACTGGAAGAAGTGCACAGAACGAAGGTAGAATCGACCATCATCTACTTATCGAATTGACGCAAAACGAGGACCTGAGGCGGAGAGATGGTAACAAACAGAAACAATCCCACGCACAATAAAATGGTGACTCATATTCTTGGTAAAAAAGGCGGGAAGATTAAAAAAGAAGTGGGAATTTGTGATGTGTTTGTGAAGATTGGCTAACCTTAAGTTGCTGGTGAAACGATACGGTTTGAAGCAATGATAGTGCAGATAGCTAAAATTGGAACGATAATATCGTAGTTATCTTCCCATTTTGTCTCGAGACTAAAGATGATCTCCATGATCCTTGCTGATTGAACAACAGAGATCAGCGACTCTATACCATTAGATATCGCGTAGGATTCAACCAGAGACGCCATATTTCGAAATCACAACTAACTCCGACATCACGATCACAGGATTATCTTCTCTAGACAACGAGTCTGCCATAAGCTCAATAAGACCAATTTTCTTCGCTTGCTCAACGCAGAACTCTACAAATGAACAGACAAAAGTATCTATCACCATAATCCGAAAAATTGCTTATTGCACTGCAACAAAGAGATCTGACGGTAATGTCACCAAGAGAATTGTTGAAACAAGTGATCAACGTATCTAGGATAGGAATATCCTTTATGGAACCTTCTTTCAGATCTATATTTATGATTTTACGGGACCATATTACCCTTTACAGATGATTCGACAATGCTCTTTAATGCTTTCGTCAAGATGGGTGTATTCCCAACTGAGTTCTTTATAATATTTAATGTAGAGCGAAATTGTTGCTCCATCTATAAATGCGAATTATGGGAAGTTTCTAGATTTCGAAATAACCGTGGTTATCGAACAGTCAACCTGTAGTCATTTTTTCATCGTATTTTATTCAAATTATTTACTCTGCATGCCGCGATATTATTGTGATTACTGTAAATCATATATAAAGAACGATTCTGTCCGCATTGTCTGTTTTGTTTGAAGTATAGGCACGAAGTCGCAAGGAACATATTCGTGGAACAAAGCACCGTGAGTGTGTTGTGGATCATTATGCGAAGGTATGTGTTGGTCGTTTTTTCTACTCTAGTTATTTGAGCATTACAGAACTCTTTGCGAAAAGCAACAATTTGGCATTGGTCCTAGTAATTAGTGTACAGTACTTGATTTTGTTGAAACAAAGAGGGAGTACAGTAAAACTAGAATGATAATTTATTTTGTTCACACATATTAATAATCAACCCAAAGAAACGGTATGTATACTCGTTCCAAAAGAAGAGTTTCTCTACCTTCTTTACTCCTCTCTTATAACAGTCCCACTCTGTGATCGACGTCACAGCATTACTGACGGTTCTTTCATAGGTGACAGCACGGTAGTACTTTTCGATCTGACTGCGAGTGTTGTCTTCATCCTGGATGGCTCGCCGCAGCTCCGCCGATTTCGTGTCTCTCAGCAGCTGCTTCAGCAGATAGTTGAACTTCGAGTCGTAGACGCTCCACTTGTCTTTCGGGATGGCGGAAGGGTCGTTGCTAAAGAGAGCGCCATCATGGGAGGGAAGTCGTGTTCCGTAGTTCCAGTTAATAAACGAGTATTCTGTGCTCAGACAGCTTCCGATGCTCCTTCCGTCGATCACATCTTTCGGCGGACAGAAGAGATTGCGATTCTCCAACTGCTGGGTGAAAGGAGAGGAAAACTTCACATGGAAGGCTGCTAAATCCATTCCTTGGAAGAGAAACTCCGTTCCTTCACCGTCGATCGAGATTACTAATTCTTTGTACATTCGCTTATCGTACATCACAGAAATGGTGTTCTGCAGGTCAGAACCAAATATAGCGTCTTTAGGAAGCGTAATGACACCCGGGGCTCCATATTCAAAAATTGCAAGATAAACAGTGTCTAGAAAACTGGAATGTAAAACACGCTTTCCCGAAAATGCATTTCCAGACAAAACGTTTAGCACTTTATTTGCAGTTACTTCTCCCCCACTGTATTCCACTTCAAGACCTTCCATCTGGTTAACCGGTGGATTTGACGGCTTGCTAAACAACTTTCCCTTAAAAGGGTTGTTTTCGTCCTGTGCCACGCTGGTACTCATGAACACGATGATATTCTTTTTCTGGATTCCATGGCTCACAAAATATTGATATGCTGAAGCAGCTGCTGCTTGATGTCGATAGTTCCAGTAACCACTGGATCCAGAAACAATGATAGCCCAGTCCGCCGCCTGCACAATTGAAATGATAACAAAAAGAAGTATCACTCCCATGCAAAGAATGAATGAACATTTTATATCTTCCTTTTCTCCACTTTTGCTACAGACTGCATTTAATGGATGATTCAATCATTGAAGTGGAGCAACTTTTGCATGTGAAGCATTCTGCCTTTTCGGATCATATCTATATTCGACCATCCGCAAAAGAGGACTATAGTTTATTAAAAGAGCTATTTGAGATCTCGTTTCCAGTGAAGTACGATGATGACTTCTATAGTTCACTATGTGCAAAGTACTACAAAGGAGGTCCACTGACTGTTTGGATAGCTGAGTGTGTACAGGATGGAGAGTATCATCCTGTGGGATGTATTGTTATGCAGGAAAGGCCATTAGACGGCTCGCCTGCTTGTGATTTAAACATTGTCAACGGGTATATGTACAACTATGTACTTTACATTCTCAATATTGCAGTGTTTCCGGAGTATAAACGAAGGGGAATCGGTTCTCTCCTCCTCCAGAAAAGCATTGCAGCTGCGAATCAAAACGAATTGTGTGCAGGTGTGTATTTGCACGTTTTGGCGACTAACGAAGAAAATATCCTTTTTTATGAACGCAACGGATTTAAGTTTGTGCAAGAATTTCCTGGTATGGATTCGTAACTGTCTCAAGAGTAGATTTTTATGTCATTAATGGAAAATTGGAGAATTCGAAACTATTCTTCTACTCATTGCATGGAGCAATTCCGGGATATTATAAGCGGTCCAATTCATACCAGCTAACAACCGTTGTTTTAGCGGTCGTACTCCTATCGCTCATAGTACTGTCCGGATATAAAGCAATTAAAAAATGGCCTGTTTGTTAAGAAACAGTGCAAAGCATCATATTATCCCTGTCACCAGTAGAAACATGTTAATTGCGTTCCTAATTCGTCAGTTTCCAAGTACACTCATTACTCCCTTGAACTGTGGGCGGACGAACTCGCGAATACGACGGTCTGCCACCTTACGAGCACGCACAATACGTCCATGAACAGCACAAGATACACAGTACTGCTGCTTGATGTACAACTTGGGAAGAGTGTATTCTACTTATTAAAGAAATAGTTTGAAATCCACGGTCGTAGACAGAGGCATCGCGAATATCACGCTGAGAGGAAGCATCCACAATGTTTCTCACTTGGAAACGCTTGACAGCCTTATCCTACATCAATTACGAAAAACAAGGAATGGCAAACCTTACCGACACAGCGATAGCAGTGACTGCATCGAATAGGCTTCACATGGCCTCTTCCCATCTTGGAACGTCCGTGATTTCTACAGATAGTTAATCTTCCTATTCCTTCATTTTATTACACCATTGCACTCTCTCAACAACGCTTACCTTCTCTTAAAAGGCATACTGGTAAACTAGTATAATATGAATGAATTCTGGACACCACCCTTTTTGGAGTAACTCCTAGACCCTATTTGAAAGAAAAGGGACAGTTCCTTCCTTATTATCCGTATTTAGTTTCATCCTATTTCTGCACAATACATGGTCGAACAAACAGAAAAATCACTTTTTTCCACTACCATCTCCTTTCCGTAAACGCCCAACGTTTAAGCTCTTCCTCGGAACCACAGTCTGTGTCTACTATCGAGAAAAGCTCAAGGAACTACCGTGCTGCCTCCATTTATCAGATTCTCGAAGAAGTTCCGTGTTGTCATGTCCCCACTTGAGGAGACTCTAGGAACAGGAGATCCAGAAGAGGGCGACAGAGACTGTGCTTGAATGCTAACTCTGGGCTTCGACTGTGCGGTACTTCTCCTCGATTTCCTCGGCAAAGGAGATGTATTCTCATCATTTCCCGCCAAAGAAGCAAAGAATTCTTCTTCCGTCAAAATACGTTGTGCCGGTGGCGAGGTCTTCTACAACTCATTATTCCCCTGTTCTAATACTTTGATCCCCACCTGAGGACGTTCGATGACAGAGTTGTAATCGGTTACAGAATCTAGTTTCTATATGAAAAGAATTCTGCTTTTCTACGGTTCCGACAAGGAGATCGTCGATCAAGAACACATTATCAGCTCCAACGGGGATGAAGAGCTCGTCTCGAGCAATCAACTAGAGTCGATGTGCAGAAAGAGACGTACATTCAAAGAGGGAACAGAATACTGCGCAGAGAAAAGAATTGCCAAGATATTCGCGGTAATCATAGGAATCACTGTACGTTTTGTCGTGTTGAAGTAGGCTAAAGAGGATCCATCTATATCCCAGAGGGATGATAACCAGTACATTCTAGACAGAGTCGTCGCAAGCATTGCTGGATGAAATCGAGACGGATTTCGTTAAACTGTTTTGATTGTGTCTATTTGGTAACGAAGACAACGAGCTACAATAAATTCTGTATGGGTACAAACTATAAACAAGGGAACACCGATATTTGTGGTTAAAAGGCCTCGAGGAAGAAGTGGATTGGATGATGCATCGATCGACTTCTGGTTTGTGGAATGTGTTTTTTGGAGTTCCTATTTCAGAATAGCAGAAAAGAGAGACTTGAGATATGCTCAAAACACGCTTTTCCCAGTCTTTTTTCAACGACTCGATTGTCTCATTGTTGTTGTTTTGTAGCAACTTTTCCATTATATCAGAGGCGAAGCGAATCCACTACGATGAATAACGATAAACAACACTACTTTTTGAGCACTATCGATAAGAAAGGCAGTTTCACGAAAATCCAGAGCAACTAGGAACATCAACTAGAAATAGAAGCGATAGGAAATGAAAACGTCTCGGAGATCTACTTGTTGCAGCGAATCAACGAGTAACTCTCCAAAAGTGATATCACATAGAATCGTTATGTGAAGTACACCCATATAGTCTATACTATTATCCTCAACTGTCACGAAAAACCTCCACTATTCATTCTGCGATTTAGATATCCTACCGTTGCATAAGAATAGTTGATAATATCGATGTCTCTCTTCTTGACAAGTGGTTGTCCAAGATTATCCAGTACAGCATCTACAATACTCAAGCAACTCGCTTTCGAATCTCCTAGAGGATAAAGCAAAAGCAACAAAGAAAGGTACCCAGAATCACGAGATTTGCTTCCTTCTTTGTTTCATCTTTACTAGCTGCACGGAGGAAATCACTCCATACGTTCTGCGACGATTCCATAACTGTAATGATAAGAAAATCGTCAAAACAGGCGTAATAGACAGACTTGAAAAGATAAAAAATTGGTTCGTTAACTGGAAATCCAGATCTAGCCGTCTTTCCTTGGTATTATGAATGCCTGAACATCTGGCCTTTTATCCTATTCTCGATTATTGTGGAGGATGGAAGATACATTTTTGATTAGCACACCGTTTAAGGTGATAAGAGTTCATCCAGTGGTTCCTTTTATCATCCTGGACCAATATGTACGTAGACGCGAGAAAGTTGATCATGTAATGGGTATTTCGATTGTATGCAATGTGTAAATATGTAGGAACGATTATGGGATCGTTAAACAATGGAGTTCTTGAAATCACAAATTGTTACGCTGTGAATTATGAATTTGTTGATAACGCTCTTGTATTTTGTTGAAATTGTGGAATATTATATTAGAATCAAGAGGGAGTGACTTTTAATGAAACGATGAAACAACTCTATTCTACAGCAAACAAATCTGAGGTGATTCTTGGATGGTAGGGTGGATTTGTTTCGGTGCATACATAGGTTCTCAACGATCGATGCTCCTGTGCAGCAGTCGAAAGAGTGGTTTTTGCTAAATGAATACTACAGAGGATGCTGCCAGATCTTCAAACCCGTATGAGTTTTAATGGCTTCTAATTGGAGATCTTCCTTACAGTGAATGTTGCTTTAGATAAGTCGAGAATCGACGTGGAAGCAATGTCGGTCACTTCAATCATCCTCAATGACTGGTATGTATGCTCTCTAGGTAGAACGTAGTGTCCTCGCTATTAAGATGACAAAGCTCCCAGTCGTATTATCTGCCTCTCCTGTTGAGAACCAAGTCATTCAGTGCTTGGCAGCAATTGGCAATGTATCATTGATGCATCTCTGTAATGTAGGGTCGTATAGAGAGCAATGTCGCTGAAGTCTATAATGACTTGATAGGTCTGCGAGAATCAATGGAAGATCTGATGAGCACTCTCTGTGAAACAGAGAACTACATCCGGAAAGTATTGGATGGGTCGCTGAAGCCTTCGCCTGAGGACAGTGATAAGGTGTTCAATGCCCTAGCTTCAGTACCTCAGGTATCTCACGAGGAGTTCAAACAACTCTTCAGTGCGAAGTTGCATGACTTCTCTCTGGTCTCTTATCTAAGTTCGCTTGCGCGGAAGCAGGTGGAAATTGCTGAAAGGGTCAACAGTCAATACAAGGGGCGTAACTAATCATTTTCTTTAATTTGTTTCAAACAATCACCACTACTCCTTTTTCAGATTATCGATATAGGATACAACTTCTTCTGCAGAACCTAAAGAGTGCATATCAAGAGGGATCTGATAAAACATCTGTTCTGAAGGCAGGGTTGCTGCTTCTTCTTCTACTACTCGCATCACAGGATCTTGCTGCACTTCTGATAGTGATCGGAGTTCTTCTATTGAGAATAGTGCACTGTTCATTGCTTCATTAAAAGGACTTAGATTTACCACCCACACTTTGTTCTTTTTGTCAATATACACGTCCATCGCAACTAGTGTTTACTTCTCTCCTCTGCCATACGCCAAGTTATTGGAAACCTTCCAACCACACGTTCTTTCACAAACGTATTCAGTAGAGCACTGATTCTCTCGCGTTGCTCCAGAAGAAACGGATAAAACACACTCGTGTCTCGCTGTGAGATGGCTGCATGTAACGAGATCCACAGAACTCACCTATGAGACGACTGTCTGCGATGTACAGACAGAACTCCATCGAGGGATAGTAGTTGCACCATCGCTGCAACGCTAAAGTAGGAGTAACAACCGAGTGGTCGCGTCTACAACAATATGCATTGAGTAAACATACAGTTGCTGAAAGTCGGAACTAATGCGATCAGATGATTTCATAAGCAGAATAACATGGCCTGATGTTGTGCACTTCAACGAACCAAGGATCCAGCAGGCATCCTAGAATTGTGGATACAGGATATCACAAACTTTGGCAGAACTCCAGTTGGTTCGAACGAAGCACTCACCCCCGAAATCGTCGATAACGTTCTGAATCTCATTTTCCAATTCTTCGAAACAGTATATTTGCTCCTCTTCCTAAAGATTGATAGATACGCTTGTGTTTACAGCCTCTTCGGGTCCTTCTGCTTCATCAGAAGAAGTGTCGGAGATATCCGATGTAGTAGGCACCTTTCGTGGATCATCATGCGAGACAAACTGTTTTTGTGGGAGCGTAATGCCGTCTGAATTATAACCAGTCCATCTCACAAACCTGTTAGCATATAATCCACAAAATCGGAGGAAACAGGGATGAAGCATGTTCTCACCGTATTATCTCTGAAAATGTGATACCAGAAATCGATCGAGAAATAAACATCGCTTTCTGTGTCCATGGTAAACGAGTATTAAACAAAACTTGGAAACATATTACACATAAGCTCTAGCATTAAATAAGTCAACAATAGAGAGGCCCGGGACTTCCACCCTCTTCTTTTCCTCTTTTGCAGGTATCCATGGTTCACTTTCAGAAGTCCTTTCTTTCATCCAACAATCAACTACAGATCTACTAAATACTGTGGTACTCTATTGCTCAGACACACTGCTCACACTCACATTCAATTGCAACGCCATCGGAATGAAACCGACAGCACTTTGCTCGCTAACAGCAACTTCGCCTCTGAAACTTTGGTTCGCGTTTGGAAGTTTCTGAAGTGTACAGCGGACAAAGGACTCTTTCTCCTTTGTGACAACTGCATGGTCTGATATCTCAGCTCCATCCAACACGACTCGAATTCCAGTCGTAAAACATCCATGATAATCTAAAAGAACCTTCCAAGATGTAACTAACAGTCACGTGACTTCAAAACAGAAACATGATATATAGAATGCATCCGACGAGTAGTATGCAGTGTGCGGACTCTCTGAGAGTAAAGAAGTAGCTTTGCAAAATAGTTTCATTTCAATCCCAGATTTGAAATCAAGAACGAATTCTTGTTTCCTTGTTATATTCGACGGAAAATAAAAGCGATTGTACATGGTCTCTTCAAACTGTACTTCTTCAGGAAGAAATGCAGAAGAATTCACAACGCACACAACCTTGCCCACTGAAGACAAATATATATCGAGATAAACTCGATTTGATTCGATAATCTGCATGTTACTGACGGAAAAGATAAAATCGTTGAGTGCTACAAATCAGGTCTAGATGTAGACTATACTGTGATTTATGTACTTTTCTTCAGTACTATGATACTTTGAGGTCCATGCGGAGAACATAGAATTCCCTTTTCCATTACAGGGACTTAGGATATTGAGAACCTATACAATAGCAAAGCGTAATGAATCCGTACACCCACAACTCCTAAGAGAAAACAAAAGAAGACGAAAATCTGCGTGTTAAACCTCCTTTCAGCTAGTCGCGTGTATCCTTTAAACTTATACCACATTGCAACTTTAGTGATAAGGAAGTATATATCAGTCTTTTTCCAAATGAAACTCCTATTATCGTACTGTTCCGTAGCACGACTTATTTGCAGTAAACATTCATGCTTGATTGTATATGACTATCCACGTTAAGAAAGTGTGATCATTTCAAACATCGAACGTCTCTCCGATTCTATTTCTCCCATAAGAGTTTCCAACACTGTCTTTTTCTATTTCCCTAAATTTCTTCTATGTTATATAAACATGTCAATTCTGAACAGAAACGGCCCGATTTTTGGCATTTGCGCTGAATCCAAATTTATAATTTATTGTATAATTAAATATTTAATGTCACTAAATCCTGAAATCGATAGAAGTATGTGATATTATGCTAAGTAATACTTTAGACGGAAATCCTGTTCTCATCTTTGGTGAAGTTCTTCTTGTGAAGAGAGAGGATATTCGTCTTATTACAAATATTGGAGAGTAGGATTCTTTAGAGTGCTGTCATTGTCAGTTTTGGTGTGCAGAGCGGGGGAGTGCTTTATCTGACGACAATCCGACTTGTGTTTGTCGCAGATAAGCCATCGAGCGATTTCAAGGCACTTGTAGGCTGTTATCACTTTTGTACATTATAGGATATTCCACTTATGTGTATTCGAAATGAAAAGTTTAACATGCCAATCTTTGGTTGCAATAATCTCTCGATGACAGTCGTACCTCAGAACCAATGGGGCTACAATTCTCAATTTAACGCCAAATTTGAATTCCGCAGCGGAGGTGCTCAGACGTTCCTCCGCATTTTCTGGAAGGTGATGTCCAGCGTGAACGAAGTGAGGAATCTGCGTGGTGAGGTGTGTTTGGGGCTTTTTATGTAGTTGCTGAGCCAGTGCCCCCTTCGGTGCAGGAGATCGCCTCTGGCTCCTTTATTCAAACAGTGTACGTGGACCCTTCGGATCCCTCCTACGTGTACACGTCGCAGCCCTATCAGCCTGCCACTGCTCTGCCTGCGAACTACCCTATTCCTGTGTATTACTCCGCCCCTCAGACGTCCGTGTATGCGCAGCCTGCTCAGCCGGTGCAGGCTCAACCCGTGTACGTGTCGCCTCAGCCCACGTATGCACAGCCTCAACCCACGTATGCACAACCTCAACCGACATACGTGTCACCCCAACCGACATATGCACAACCTCAACCCACGTACGTGTCACCTCAACCAACATATGTACAACCTCAACAATCGTATACACCACCCCAACAACAGACGTACGTGCTGGCTCAACAATCTACATATACGCCACCCCAACAAGCGCAGTCACAGACGCAGACCCAGCCAACCTATGTGCAGGTTCCGCCACCGACATATGTATCACCTGCACAGACACCGAATGTGCCGGCTGCACAGCCAGTCTATGTGGCTCCTAGTCAGCAATATCCCACTCCAGTCTATTACCAAGCCGGTAGTTCTACCCCTTCGCAGCCCAACACTTCCCAGACACAGTATTCCAAGTAACAGCGAATTTTTGTTGAAACAAACAATGCGCTTTACATAGATTTCAACATGAAGTCTGCAAACTCCTGCTCTGTCACTTCTCCATCGTTATCTGTATCAGCTCTCTTTATCATCTCCTCCAGCTCCTCGTCCTTGATATCTACGCCCAGTTCACGAGCCACCTTTTTGAGATCAGATACTCTAATGGCACCCAGAGCAGCAACGTCGAATAATTTAAAAAGTGATGCGGGATCACATTTATTCTACGTCTCGAACAAGGACAAACAAAACTACGGATTCTGCAGTAATAAGCCGTTGAAATGTATCGTAATCAATCTCATCCACATTTAACGCTAGCATATCATCCAGTAATTGCATGATCAATAAGCTCTTTTCTTTCTCCTCCATATTATCTACAGTTTTCTTAAACTCTGCCACAGACATTTTAGCTACAGATTAATGCCCTCTCGCTACTAATTACCATCTTCAGAGCCAGCAAAAACAATGAAGGTATTCTTGATTTCTGTGACATCTTCAGATCGCAGTGAAGGAGGAAGAACGATATTTTGTGATTCCATAATGCTTTTTAGAGATTACAATCCAATTCAGAACGGGACTTTGGCTTCGCTATTGTTTTCCCCTTGAGTCATTCCATATTCTCACCTCTAGCTCCATAATCACTCTTCGAATATATGAATCTCAAAGAGAAATTACTTTCTGAGTTGGAAAAACGTCCCGATGTTTGTCTAGGAAGAATAGCTGATGTATAGGGAATGGAAAATCGAGATTTGCAATCTGTGTTTGGTGAGGATTATCAGAATTTAGTCGTGATTATCCAAGAACTTATCAATGAGGTCTGCGATCGCTGTTTTTTACTATTTTTTAGAAAAGAATCCATGTACTACAAGGCCCTGATGGATATGTTTTCCAACTGTCTACAACTGAGGAAATACAGAAACAGACTCGGCTTGAAGAGCTGGGAGACGAGGATATGATAGTATACCAGTGTATTGAAGCATCTGGAGACCAAGGCATCTGGATTCGGGACATCAAGGTCCAGACATCCCTCCATGCCGTATACGACATCGATTCGTTGATACATAGTCGACCATCAATCGTGCGATCGAGAAGATGGTGAAGCGCAAGTTGATCAAGAGTTTCAAATCTATTGCGAGCAAAATGAAGATCATGTACATTCTATTCGACAAGGGTACATCTTCGGCCTGTGTCCCACTCTAGAGCTGCCCAAAGACATCACTGGCGGACCTTGGTACGTGGAGCAGGAATTCGACCTGGAGTTCATCAGTGTGATGAGCAAATTCGTGCAGAAGGTGCTGCGTGAAGATGTGCGTGCGCCGTCTCCCTCTCACCAGTAGGAGTACGGACTGGACACGAAGGAGATCCTCCGCCGAGTCACGCTGAGCAACATCTCCAACGTTCATATCCTTCGATGCACAGTCAGACCCCTTCACTCCACCCCTCTCCGAAACCGACATTCTCCAGCTGCTGAACAAGATGAGCTTCGACAACCTCATCGAAGAGGTGTCGGATGTATCTGCCGGATGGACCACTCACGCCTAGCTGAAGGGAGGAAAGGTATGGAGGCTGCGAGAGGAAACGACTACCTATGACCACATCTCTTCCACTCCCTGCGGCTGCTGCACGCTCTTCTATCGGTGCTTCTCTAACGCAGAGGTGAACCCCAACAACTGTCCCTATATCGACTCCTGGTACGCTCTTGGAGAAAAGTCACTTTCGCTTGTTTGTTGAAATGACAAAAATGAAAAAGGGCCTACACGGGAATCGAACCCGTGACCTCTCGCACCCTAAGCGAGAATCATACCACTAGACCAGCAGGCCTCAACAAGTTTTTTTGAGCTTGGAGGAAGAGATTCCAGCCTCAGTCACTATCCATATTTACCTTCAGTGGTTGATCTGATCTGCTGCAGAACATTCCATGGGGTCGAAACCTTCGAAGGAGGATACAGCAAGTCAACAAGGAAAGGGAGACAATTCTGTTAAGAAATCTAGTAGACGCAAGAAAGTGAATCGAGACCATAGCAACCGAATTAACTTGCAATCTTTGGGAGGATTGGAGAGTAATCAGAATATTGACAGAGTTTTATCGGATATGGGGGTAAGGAATTCTACAACAATGGATTCGGAGTCTGGTGAGTATTGTTGTTTTGTGTAACCGTAGATATATCGGATATCGAGGAAGTTTCTCACCCCAAAGATGTCTCTGCTATGCGAAACAAAGTGCAGCAACTGTATGACATGCGAATCAATCGTTTCAAGGCGAGGTTCAGCGCCATGTACCCGGCCGAGAGCAGCACTGAGTCTGTGAACATTTCTCGTTTCCGCACTGCGTCTATGCTGGAGTTGGTTTCTTACCTGGACACTCGCATGCAACTGCGGTTGAAGTCTGTGAACCACTACTTTCGCAAGCTCATTGCGATCTCCCACAGCGATGTGTCTCTGACCACCCGTGCAGGCTGGTCGGACATCATCCACCTCAGCACGTTTTTGAAGCGTATCCGACTGTATGGCGAGCCGCTGGAGCGCGATCTCCACACGTTTACGAAGCTGCTGGAGAACGATGGATTCACCGAACTGACGACGCTGGAGGTGCACTACATCGGAGAATGGGCCTTACTGGAGATCCTGGAGGCTCTCAGTCGACGCGTTCAACGTGCTCTGCGCATCAACTTCTTGAGTGACTCGATTTCTGCTAATTTGATCATTCAAGAGACAGATTTCACTCCTTTTTTTGTCAAGAAATTCGCGGAATTGACAAACCTGACTCTCTGTCTCATTTTCACTGGAATCCATATCTCTGTGAAAGAGGTAAATGGAATCGAAATGCTGCTCAAGGAGATGCATCTGTCAAAATGCAGCCGATTATTGGAAGTGGATTTTTCTGGCATTCTTTTGGGTCGTCATGGGTTTGAGTTGGTTTCACGCTCTTTGTGGAAAAAAATAGAGGCGAAGAACAACGAGATCCCTCGTTTAACAGCGCTTCGTCTCGCGGGATGTGGGTTGACAGACAACTGCATTCGTACGCTTTGTGAGTCCATTTCGAGTGGCTATTTGTCGAATCTTCAGATACTGGATCTGTCTGCAAATCGTCTCACAATCGAGGCGGTGAAGTACTTGTCTGCCGTGATGGATCAGTACTACCTGCCTAATCTGCTCTCGCTGATTCTTTCTGATAACATAGAGCTGGCAGGAGGGTCACTCGCTTCGCTTCTGCTGGGTTTGAGTCGAGGCACGTGTCCGCTCATCGAGCACCTGGAGTTGAATCACTGTGGGCTGTGTGTGATCGATCTAGACGGACTGGGGGTGTTTCTGACCTCGCCGTATTCGGAGAACATCAAGACCCTCAATCTGGGGAACAATCCGGGCTTTTCTGCCGCTGGTTTCCAGTTCTTCCAGTGCCTGTCGCTCTCTCCGTGCAGGTCGTTGGAGGTTCTGAATCTGGAGGGAACGAATCTAGGAGCTGAGATGCTTCCTGAGATGGACATCTGGCTTCGCCGCGGCAATCTGGAGCACCTCCAATTCCTCTACCTGAACAACAATGCTCTCGATCAGAAGTGCTACTCTGTTCTCCTGTGGGGCTTGCTGCACTCGAATATCAAGGTGCTGCGGATGCTCGATGTGAGCAGCAATCTGATCGGCTCCTTCGACGAGTCTCTCTGGGAGCAGATCGTGTATGTCGATGACACATCGCTCATCAAACCGATGGAGATCTACACGCTCGACCTGTGTCACAACCCTCTCTCGAACGAAGACATGCTGTGGATCACTCGATTCATGCAGACGCACATCTCGCTTCAGCGTCTCCGAGAGGCTTCTTTCGAGGATAACAACATCTCTGCGCGTGGAATAGGCTTGTTTTTGGGCGGCTTTCCGAAGGAGCAGGTGTGCGACTTGACGCGGTTGAGTGTCATTTCTCTGTCGCTGCGCTGCATCGGAAGAGACCTGCGCGATTGGCTGTGCTCTCCGGCAGCGAGCTGTCTAAAGAAACTCGTGCTAATGAACTGCAATCTGTGCAAGGCAGACCTCACTTTCCTAATCAATGCTTTTGAAGTTTCTGAATATTGCAAGCAATTGCAGGTGATCAAATTGTCTGGAAACTTTGAGGTGGACGACACGTTTGTGCAGGAGTTTGTTCGTGTCTATTCGATTGAGGATATTTTGCCAATGATCTACGAGCTGGACATCTCTTACACGTCCATGAGTAAGGTTGGTGCATACGCTCTGCTGGAGTTTTTCTCTACGCATCACAACTACTCATTACGTCGGTTGAACTTGGCTTATACCAAACTGAGTGAGCATCGCATCAATATCCTATTTGATGAATTCAAGCGTATATTTAAGGGTGGTTGCATGTTTTAATTGCCTGTTTGTTCGAAATCCATATTTACACAAGGGGGTGAATGCAGCATTATGGATTGTTTTAATTACTTTGCAACCCAGGGGATTCTTGCTTCCTCCCATTCTCAATTCTTCATAGTCAACAGGTAGATAATGGTAAGCGAGTGCTATTTGCTTTATCGGCGATAACTAATCAGTTGTATAGCCTTCTCAAAAGTCTTTCCGCACCAAGCGTATTCTCGCCAAGAAGATGAGACAGAACCGTCCTCTTCCTCAGTGGTTCCGTCTGCGTACTGGAAACACCATTCGGTAGGTGTGTGTTGCTGATCGGGAGCCTCGTCTCATTTTCATGTAGATACAACGCTAAGCGCCGACACTGGAAGCGCACTAAGCTCGGCATCTAAGGAATGGTTTTATACAGCTCTTTAGACTGTATGGTGGTACTCTGTTGACTTCTGTATCTGTTTGTTAAATTATTCGAGGTGGTTGTATAGCAACATTTGGGTGGAACAAAGAGACCAGATTCTACGATACACATTGACACAAAGTGTTGGAATATATACCATAATGAAGAATTTGCACGGGTCGCTATTTGTCTCTTTGGTCTCGTGGATGGAGGTCAGTGAGACACGATTGTCACCGTAAAAGTCGGGAAGATCACTCTACAGTTCGCAACTACTTGGAGACAAAATACAGACAAGATGCAGCGATAGGGACCTTGGTTCCTTACAGGAATGTAGTAGTCAGAGTAACTGTTTCTACTGTGGAAATTGAAAACGAAGAGGAGTCCAGCCTTCTCAAAAGCAATCACCTGCTTTCCTTCATCTCGGAGCGTGATGTACTCGAAGCCATCGACTTGCAGAGCTATGCATCAGTCTCTCAACAGAGTGCAACAGTAACACGCACAGAGCTGATTCGTCACAATGTCCCAGTTCAGAATGTACTGGTAGAGGAGATTGCGGTCATCTCTACGATGTATGCAAGAGCCATCATGTACACCAGACTCCACTGTCTTCTGCAGTAGTGATAGGAATTCCCATTCCCTTCTCTTGGGAAGTCAACCCACTCTATGATTAACACCTCTGCATATTCGCACCTGGGTGTCCAAACTCATTTCCCATGAAGTTGAGATATCCTTCTCCTCCGATCGCCTTCGTCAGCAGTCGGATCAGATGCAGGATGTGGATCCCGTTGAAGATCGTGCTGTTGCGAGGAGACAGCTTGGACATGCCCGTGTACATCTCTGCGTCCATTAGCCAAAAGGCCAGCGTCTTGTCTCCAACAAGCGATTGATCATGACACTCGTTATAGGTCACGTACTTCTCTCCGCATCTATTTTACACTGATTTCATGGACGTACCGGCGATTGGTGATTGTGTGCAAAATGTCACTGACATTCCACAATTCCTGCTTGCTGTGCTTGAACAACTCGATCCATTTATCTGCATATCATGACGTACCACGAGAAGAACCTGCGACTGCCATGTTCATCCTGTAGTCAAAACCGATTCCACCATTTTTCATCGGTGACGCGAGAAGTGGATAGCCTGACACATCTTCGGCAATCGTGAAGACAGGAGGATCCAATTCATGAAGAAGACGATTTGCCATCGCGAGATAAGCAAGTGCATCGATGTTAATCTAGAGGAGAAGTGATTGAAAAACAATACATTGCTGTAAAACCCGTAGTAATCCTCATAATTACCACTGAAGCCCTTTGTGATGGCATGATCGTAGTACAGAATTGATGTCACTGCATCAAAACGATACCCATCGATGTGGTAAAAGTCAACGAAATACAGCAACTGTCCCAAAAGGAATTGAATAACCTAGATGTAAACATGGGAGCTTTCATCGACCTCCGGCTTCTTGTAGTTAAAACACTTGGAGCCCCACTGCGCATGATTTCCAGCTTCTCCAGGAACAAAATACAAGTCATCGCTTCCATCAAAATTGTTAATCCCGTCATCTACATTCGGTGATGCATGACTCTGGATGATGTCAATGATCACGTAGAGTCCTGCAGCGTGACAGGCATCCACAAGTCTCTACAAACAATACCATCCTCCAGTCGTACCATAAAATCGGTAGGCGTTCCATATCGAGAGGAGATAGCGTAAAACAAGGAGCACTGATACCCAAAAGAAGCATAATACGGATGTTCGACTATCGCCATGAACTGAACCTAGTAGTGATTCCTGCTCTCTACATATACGCAGTTGTATCCATCCTTAATTATTCGCGGCAACACCGAGTACTCGAAATAACTGTACGTCGACACACCCGGCTCTTCTCCCGCCATTCCAATATGGCACTCATAGATCCTTTGCTTCACGATCTAGAAGACAACATACCTCAGTCCCGTGCGTTCGAGAAGCTTTGGAGACTGTCTTGTCGGAATTGCAAAACGATGATTGTGACGCTGAAAGTTCCAATACACACCCACGTAGCAGTTTTTATCTAGGTCAAACACCTGTCATAAATCAACTCAAAGGATCAGGAACAGCATAATGGATATGAGAGGGAATACGGAAGTAGGATGTGGTGGTCCCAGACGATTTGTCCTCTATCGAGATCTTCACTTTCACTTTTGATAAGTGTTCGATTGCTTCTCTACGATGAAGTCACCAAGTTATTCTCACCCTTCAAGATTATCAGGTAGGAAAACTTCAAAAACGCCATTTCCAATAGGTGAACCCACATTCGCGTTCGGATCCCATTGGTTAAAATCACCAATGAGACTGAGATGAGTCGCATGAGGTGCCCATTCCCGGAAGAAAATACCCATTTCCCCATTCTATGTGATACTTCAACAGGAACTCATACCTTTTCACCTCTTGAAAATCCAAATTTCTTGTAGAGACTCGCAAATTCCACAATATCGAACCCTTCAAGAGTTGAATCGATATAATTCTTTTGCTAATTTGAGCTAGTCAAATAGTACCTCAATATAGTCGTGCCTGTCTTGAATAATGTTTCTATAGCGATCAAGAGTATTATCCTCGATTTCGATACTTGATGAATTGCGGATCATTCTTTTTTTTAAATATTATGAAATTATGGTTGACATCCATTTGACAAGTGACATTGACAAGTGTATGAGAACAAACAAAACAAATTCTCATTCTGGGTTTGTTGTTCTTGTACTTACTCTGCTGAGGGTTTAGTTTCATCATATCTTTCATCGTAATACCGGAATGGTCACGACTCATCATATCTCGCATTTCATTCATCGTTGTCGGGATCGGTTTGCTGTTTTCTTTTCTGCTGTGAATCCACTTATAAATAACTAGATATCACGAGAGTCCCACCTACATACCCGTTTGTTGGTCGTACATGCGCAGTACCTTGTTCACGTATTCAACAGTCTAGAGAGTACCACCTCTTCATCCATACGAGCTGAGTGTCCTCTGCAAGTTTTAGACGATCCGGCGCTTTAATTGTTTGTGGTTTCGCAAGCTGCAGAGGCTACCTTCAACATTTCACAAAACAACCTACTGTCATTGCATTCAAAATCGATATATACTTCTTCATCTCCTGTACTTCCTCCTACACGTAATCAGACTATTCTGAGGATTACCATTTTACCCACTCCAGGAATATGGGATTTCCATCCGTTTGCACCAGACTTCTGGGAGAGCCACTAATAATGACACAGACTGAGGCGTAACGACGATGAATGTTTCTTTGTACTCCTTAAGCCCATATTTATCATATGTTGCAAGCTTCTCCATCAGCTCCTTAAATCCCTTATCTATTTTGTTACCTTTCCCACATGCTGCTACCTATCTCTCTTTGCTTTTTCTGTTCTACCTTTTCATTCAGATTATCTTTGATTGCAGAGAACACGCCAAACGAGCGTTGTTGCACAAAAACAGAAGGAATGCAGGCACTGGCAGTGATCGTTCTTGCAAGTCCTTGGCTACTCCACACTAGTAGTTTTGAAAACATTGTGATGCAAATCGATTCAACGCTACACAAATTGTGATTTCAAACAAACAGATACCACTATTCCTTATATGATGCCTGTAACTCAGGGATAAACTAAGGGTAACGCACTCATTTCATCCAGACTTGGCTTGCCGAGACAATATCAGTACTTCCATACAGAATCACCCGAGTAGGATTCTGACTCTTTGCGTACACCTGCAGATGCTGGTACTCACTGTAGTTTCCTCCTCCAACAACAAACACAATGACATCTTCATAACTTAATTTCCCTCCATCTGTCGGCATCATCGTTCTTCCAGTCGCAGGATCGTAATATCCAAACGACTCTGTCAACGACGTCGATCTATAGTCACATGCTGATTTAGAGAAAACCGGCCATTCACCAACTCATCTACAATCTGGACAATAACGCTTCGGTCATCATCTCCCAAAATTCCTTTTACGCCCGCTTTGGCTAAATTCAAAATCCCTGATGTCGCCTTGAAGAACGAACTTCGAATCGAGTTTTCGTCTAACTATCAAAATCTCCCCGATTTTTGGACTTGATAACAAATTGCGATCTGACATCGATTTGGTGAGTTTTGCAGACAAAATATATCGATAAGCTTTAAACATTTCTTGAGCCGCTTGCTGTTCTTGCGCTGTCAACGTACTCACATAAGACTCAAACTTTGCCTCGAGTTGACGGAGAGCTACATTGCATGATGATTTCATCTCTACTTTCAGAGTCACGACAGAGCGCACAGATGCACAGCAACCGAATCTTGTCTTCCAAATTTCCCTTGATTTTAGGATTTACCCATAACATACTTTCTCTGTTATAAAGGTAGTGAGTACATTCATATCTAGCTTTCCATCTGATTTTACTGTGTTTTCGAGATCATAGAAGTTGGGTATTTCTCGCAAGTTGATTTGCTCCATCACAGCTATTGCTCACAAGTTAAAGCCACGCAAACCTTTCAGTATCGTTGTGTGTTTCTCTAATTCCTTTTTCTGCTCTAAGAGCTCCGGAAGCGACTCTACCGCACTCTTCAACAACGCTACAATGTAATAATGTGAATATTACAACTTGTTTGATGACCAGCAGACGAAGATCCACTTGTCATTGTACGCACAGACTCCACACGCTTCACCACATCATCCATCCTTGACTTGTTCGCTTCAATTGCTTCAGGGAAGAGAGAATCTTATTCTGATCTTTGACTATTTCCTACATGCATATTCATTCCAGAAATCGTCCTGATTTTTGTCCAGATAAAAAGACTGAACATTAGGGATAATGACACGATTGTTGGCATAGGGTAGCAAGTCATTAACCAGTGGCTACATTTAAGATACGCAAACACAGCGACTTGATAATGCGCCGAATGCTGAAGAGGCGAGATCAAATCGACATCGCGATCAAGGATGATCAACAATGGATGACGTAGACAAGGTCCCTTGTTTACTTTATTCTGCTGGAAGAGATTCATTCCCGCTTTCTAGGCATCATCCGGACCCGGAAGCACGACCAACTGATCACGAATCAGAGCCGAAAGAGCGGACGACACCATACTTGCAGCTCCTCCGTTTGAGCAGCGAATCGTGGGGACAGCAGCCATAGAAATCACCAAAGAGAGAAGCTCTTGGGGAATCTGCTGACCTACGACCGTCTGAATCTCGGCCTCGTCAGAGTCTGGACTGTTGATCAGCGAAAAAACATGGCGATTTTGGAAAGTGAAGAGAGAAGGCTCCAACGCAATGCCACCGATGTAGCAGTCATAGACTCGGTTGATTCGTTGAGAACAGTTATTCTCCACACAGAGTTGAGCGAATAGGGTCATCAGCTCGCGTGAGATGCTCGAGGAAAAGTTGATATAATTTATCTCATAAATTGGAGCAGAGCAATCTCTCACGATTCGACGCACATTTTCCTCCGTAGGTTCGACATAGTAAACAGCAGGAACTCCTTTTATAGGCTCTCGCTTATCACTGATAAGTAAATGGAGAGTGACTCCATTCTTTCGAAGATCCGAATTATGAAAGAGAGGAGTAATTTGCTGCTTTGTATACTTGTCGAGTCTACATACAATCACATTTAAGTAATCATAAAGACTTACATTAACACTTTCCAGCGACCCATTGCTCCAGAATCTGCATCACTACTACTACTCTTGTGAATGAGAATCAAAACAATACCTCGGAAGCATTTCATCATACTGACTCGAAATATCAAGTATGGAAGTGATTAGGTCTGTTCATCATAAGTATCCGCAAAGAGTACTCTTCTGCCTTTCCTGTAACGACATAATCGAAGATAGAATAGGAACGAATCAATTCACGTCAGAGATGTAGTTTTGTCTTTCAATTCGAAATACCGCGATTATGTAACAAACAACAAATGCAGAAGAAGCAGTACGAAGACAAATTAAAGATCTGATTCACTCTCTGAGTCGCTTACATTATCCAAATCCGTGGAGACACTCACATCATCCAAATCAGTAGAATCACTATCTTCCTTCGTATCACTCGAATCTACCTCCTCCACGCTTGAATCATCGTCCTCTTCTTCTACCTTTGTTTCTGCTTTCTTTCCGAAAAGACCCTTCTTCGGCTTCGATTTTGTCTTTTGTTTCTCTTCCTCCGATTCAGACTCATCCAGCTCCTCAATATCACTCATCTCATCCAGTTTTCTGAGCTTCTCCAACTCCTCCTTGTAGTCGTTATACAGCTTATCGTACTGTGTGCTGATCTCACGACCCAGCACCTCCCACAGTGGCAGCTGCTCCTGATACGACACGTGACAGCAGGCAGCGTACTTTGAGAACGCGTTCAGAATTGCCTCCGACTGCTTGCGCACATAGGCCTTCAACTCATCGCTGAGCAACATCTTTGTGAACCGAGTCAGCAGCTTCTTGTTATGATGCACCTGACGATCCATCTACTCATCACCGCACTCTCCTGACGTCACCTCTATAGAGATGGCCTCATACTTGGCCATCTTCGACTTGTTCCCGTTTCGCTTGCTCATGTGATACTCGAACAGCGCAGCATCCTTCTTGTGCCACATATCGACGTACTGGTTCTACACCTCACTCCACGCGCACTCCACTACAAGGTATGTCCAACGGCGCTCGAACAGCTGCTGCAAGCCTTCCGTCTGCAGGAGAACGAACTCCATCTCGTCTCCCAGAGAGCGGCCGCCGCGATTCGGAATGAAATCAGCAGCAAAGAACCACGAGTCGCAGGCCTTCGACGTCGATTCCAGGATCTTCACGATTCGCTCGTTGTCCTGCTGCAGCTCTTCGTTGGCCTTCAACCCCTGGTAGTTCATCATCTTCGCCGTCTCCATCAGCTCCTTCATGTCGTTCGACATGACGTCAATCGACTGGGTGAAGGCGTTCTGGCGAGCGATCATGGTGTGGACCGACTCCACGGTCTTTTTCGTCACCTCCGCCAGCTTGTCGACCTGCTCTTTGAAGGTCTTCAGCGCTCTATTCGTCAGAGGACGACGAGGAGCCTACGCCTCCACATCCTCCGGACACTTGATGTGCTGCATGTACTCCTGGTACTTGTCAAAGCCCTCGTTCTCCACCGCTCCCTTCTTTTTCTTCGCCTCGACGTTGTGCAGACTCAGCGAGTTCCTCTCAGGGAAGCGACCCCAGTTGATTGACTGCGCGCTAATGAAGTCTCGGAACGTGGTGTCCATGCGGATGTAGGGATTGCTGACAGCGTCGTTCAGCCACCGCTCCAGACCTTCGAGTCATCGGAAGACCAAACACACACTCTTCATGCGAATCAGGACCGTCTCCTCACTCGTGTTATTCATGGCCTTCTTCGGAGGGAGCGGGTTGAAGAGGATCGCGGGATAGCGACGGATGAGGATCTCTCGCAGAGTGTCAAACTCGCTGTAGCGACGACGCAGCTCCACCTTTAACGGGTACAGTGTGACGAGGTACGTCGTGTAGGGACGCATACGATTGCCCTCCGTGCGAGGATCGGACACCTATTGTCCAGCTAAAGCAAGAGCAATACAGTGAATGACATCTCATCCTTCATCACAGAGTCGATCCACTCCTTGTGCTTCAAAGAAAACTCCTCATCTTCTAGAGGAGTGTCATCTTCAGAGGACTCATCTAGGAATAATGCTCACAGAACAGACTATATACTCCTATATGTTAATACAAACTCCTATTATCTTACCCTTTCTTCCCCTTGGGGCGAGGACTATTTGCCTTCTTTTCCTTATTAGGTTTCTTCTCTTTATCCACTTTCTTCTCTTTATTCACTTTCTCCTTGTCCGCCTTTTTCTCCTTCTTCTTCTTGTCCTTCTTCTTCTTATCCTTCTTTTTTTCTACAGGAGCTAGGTATCATCAACTAAAACTTTCTCCAACATTCATCTTCTGATGAGTTCGAGACATCGGAAACATCCGAGACATCGGAAACATCTGAAACATCTGAAACACTGATATCTGATACGTCTGAAACACTGATATCGGATACATCTGATATCGAAATATCAGATTCATCATCAGAGGAGTGACGAGACTTCTTTCCTTTGGCCATTACTCTAGAGTGGTGTTAGACCATCCAAAGTCTAAATATGCGCAAGGGCACCATCAACAAAAACGAAAATAGAGCCCTACAGTTATTTCTCAAACGATAATCTGGATAAAAAGATTTCACGGGGTAATTACCATTTGCTATGCTTGATCTTTGTATCCAATAATCGCGGGAGTTCAAATGATATCATTCATATTAAGAAAAAACAACTATGTGTTTAACAAACAGAGAATAATCACAATAGCCTATAGATCCAGATGTTCTTCAATCACTTTCGGTATCATCCCCAGAAAATGTTGGTGACCTCTCAAGTACTCCCCGTACACGGTTGTTCACACCAGGTGGCTGATTTGCATCATTTGGAATGATAAGTGGTGCCACATCACTATCAGATACCTACATTACAGGGGAAAAGTAGATGCACTAGCAAAGAGTCCAATTGGAATGGTAACTTTATAGTGCGGAGAGCGATTTTACTCCGTAGCGAACGTTTACGAAAAGCAGCATGGAGAATAATGCCTACATGAAATTCCAACAAGGAGAAAACTGAAGAGACAAAGAAGAATGATGCAGACAAACTGTAGAAGACGATGAAAGAGAGAGAGGAACAGTAAATGGACTAGGAGTAAGGACTTCTAGTAAACTGTACGAAAAATACCGAAACATGCAATGTACATACCATCAACTTTCTTTCCATTCAGAGAGAGACCATGACAATAGAGAGAGTATACAGAACTGAAAATCAATATTTCCAAGAAAGAGTACATCCACGAAATAGCAATCAAAAAATTACAGAGAACTAATATAGGATCAAAAACCCTACACAACAGTCCACCATCCTGAGATACATTTGCACAACTGCGAGAAGAATCACCAGTAGTAAGTAGTTACCACTAAAGAATACAAGGTTTGTACCGATACGGGTAAAAACACGGTTTTCCTTGAGTATCGGTATCTTAAACCCAGAAAAAAACTCTTTCCATGGTCTCTATCCACTTATATCCCTTTATAAGACCATTACCACTTTAAACGATGAATGGTCAAAATAGTATAACACCGTTTCTCTTATGGCTAAAACTCAGTACTGTGTGACAACAAATACATGGGATCATCGGACTCTGATGAGCCATCTCTAATTTAACAAACAAGTGAAAACAATC
>JZRO01000274.1:0-25506 GCA_000963465.1 Blastocystis sp. subtype 9
CCTTCTTGATGAGGAAGTACATATCTTCAGGCAGACTGGGGGCCAATCCTATGGCGTCAAGAGCGGAAAGCCGAAACCTTACCGTTCTTCTTGAGGATTCTGAGAATCTTCGAACCAGTCACGGCCTTGACCTGACCAATTCCCTTCTGATCTCTCAGCATCACACCAATCTGAGAAGGAGTCAGACCCTTCTTAGCCAGACGGCAAACAGAAGCCTCCACCTCCTCAGCAGTGGACTTGCACCAGGAAGGAGCAGTTCTCTTGTAGGGCAGGCAAGAAGCCGAAATACCCTTTCTACAGAAACATGAGCCTTTTACGAGCAAACCACGACCACAAACTTACCCTTTTCCATACATACGACCCATGATTCAATACTATCAATGAAACAAGAATAATTCTGGGAGTTCTGGCTAAATTTCAGGGTACCGGTTTGAAACATAAACAATACCAGTATAATATTGAAATTCGAATCGAAACCGTACTTTACAATATTGATATTACTCATACATATCATGCGATGTACTGCTATCATTAGAGCTAATCAGTCTAGTCTATACGCCTCAGGTGAATGACTGTGTAATTGGAGTGATAACGGACCGTTTCAGGGAAGAGTATGCTGTTGATATCAACTCGTCGTTTACTGCTCGATTAAACCAGGTAGCGTTTGAGGGAGCAACAAAACGTAACAAACCCTTTTTAAAGGTCAGCTATGTAGCTTATCTTAATTGGCTAGACTGGAAGTCTTGTTTACTGTAGAGTTCTACAGGCATTTCCTGGAATGCCTGCGGAACTGACTTGTATTGTTTCAAACGGACCCAGATCGGAATGGGTAAATGGAAGCTCTTTATTTGGTGAACTTACTGGAGGCTATGTTTTTAAAGTGTCCGTTACACAGGCGAGAAAGTACTATTCTTTAATAGGCGTTTTTTATTTTAGGTTATTGGATCCGACCTGTAGCATCTTACAGACTATTGGAAGTCAGATTCCTTATGAATGTGCTATTGGCTTAAATGGATATGTATCTTCTAAACAATAGGTTTATTTGTAGGTTTGGGTAAATAGTCAGGATGCCAACAAGATCATCACTATTTCGAATACTATTTTAAACTCCCTTTAGTTGACGCATTTACTAATGTTTGTTAGAAATAGGAGTCGATAGAGTAGTTTCACGGGAATAGCAAGAATTTACCGATACCGTTTTTCTCTCAGAATTGCTCTATAGGATTACTCATCTTCCCATAATGAGCGTAATAGCAGATGATGATGATATTGTCAATATTAATAGCACAATTCATTCTCTTGTAATCCTAGCAGCGGATTCTGATTACCATGAGAGTTTGATGAATATGCCGTGTACTATTGTGTTTGGATCTATTTAAAAATTAGTATTTATGGAAAATATTATACTCTCCCTCGGTATGGATGACTCTAGTATTCGGATCGATGCACTATCAATTCTTATATATATTTCGCGCGATACACATTATAAGCAGCAGCTTGCAGACAACGATAAGTTGACAGCTGCACTAGTCACCTTTAAACATTCTAATCAAGTGTAGACACGTTTAGAACACAGTGGGAGCGACAAGGAGAAGGCGTGCGTGGAGGAGATCTTTTCTAATGTGAAAAAGTACTTCAAGATCAATCTGAACCAGCAGTCGTACAACAGCGTCCAATTTGACTTATATAATCAGAAGAGGACAGAGAATAAATATTACCGATATGATGTACATGCTCTGCTCCTGTGTAAAGTAGATTATAGGAATCGAAGATCCGATCGTTTGTCAAAAGATTCAGAACACGATACTTGGCATTGAAGGCGTCGTGTCAATTACCTTTGACAAGGTGAATAAGAGTATTATCGTAAACGTTCGAGAAATCAAAGGAGAGTCGCGGAAGGAAGTCATCCGGACTTCCTTATCGTAGGTGAGACAGACAGACTTGAGTGTAGAAATCTATTTAAAGAGGAGTACGACGAGTCCACTCTCGTGGAGGCTGATGATGGCTTTGTAGATGATCTCTACGATCAAGAAGAGTTAGGAAAGGAGGCGCTAGCAACGTATGGGTTTAACTCGATCGAAAGCAAACTGGAAGCAAAGCGGCTGGAGAAGGAGAAAAAAGAGAAGAAGCAGCGAAGGTCAAATTGGCTCTTCGAGAGCGTACGCAATGTTCTTAACTGGTGGTTACCTGTTTGTGGAAACAAACAAACTGCTCATAGAAAGCAATGCAATCGCACAGTTGCGAGACTCATCTAACCAAAAATTATGTCGAAGACACTTCATCACTATCCATACTGCTATTCGTCGTTTGGAAGCTTGTACCAGTAGATCGCTTGCTAAAAGAACCATTTTCTCCAAACTCAGAAGAGTTATTTCGATCCGAATAAAAAGGAGCATTCACTCCTCCCATAGGATAATACGATATCGGGTAGTTTGGCATCATCGGCGCCTCTTCTGTGTACTCTACCATCTCATCTACACGTCAGGCTCTTCCAATGTCATCACCAAAATAAGCAGGAAAGTTGCCATTCCCATAATACGCGGAGGAATGTGACTCTTGCGAAACATACATAGGAGAATGATACGACTGATTATACGGTCCTCTACAGATCACTCTCCTGTCGCTGCTCCACGTCACAGAGTCGGGGACCATATGCAAAAACTTGCAGTTTTTGCGCTGGCAGATTCCTCGCAGGAAATCCCTGCAGATCTGCACGTTCTTCTACCAGTCACGCACACAGCCCAACCCTACGGGTTTCGACGAGTCCCGAGCACTGCCGTGTGTCTCCGGCCCATCTCTCACGTGCATGAACTTGCAGCTGTCGCCTCGCGTGCACTTTCCGCTGCGGAAGTCGCGACAGGCGTAGGGCAGCTTCTTGGGCGCAGGACTGGGTTCCTTGGAGGGCAGGTCTTCTGTGTGGGCGGCGTGGTGCAGGTCGGGCTTTGCAGGACGAGTGGTGTCGTGAGTAGAGGGAAGTGGCGAAACGTGGCGATGCAGCGTCTCGGAGGCGTGACGAGTGTGCAGAGAGAAGCCGCCGGAGGCGGTGGAGGGTCGCTTATAGCTCGAGGAGGTGTGCGATGTGCCTGGGAAGGAGGGACTGGAGTTGAAACGGAGGTGGGTGGGTTGTCGCTCTGGAAAGTAGGGAGGTGGGGATCGGATGAAGGGCAGATCGCCATCTGGAAGCAAAGGAGGCTCACTTGAGAGATAGGAAAAGTCATGGCTCCGAGGATTGTAGGGATCTCCAAAGGTACGAGTATGATTATAACCTATGGATCAACACCCCTCACCACCACCACGCATGGAGTCTGGCAATTCTGAAGTGTACGGAAGGCTCGGAGTCGATGGACTGAATCCGTTCCAGTTGAGTCCAGGCTGCATGCGGTTGGAAAACGTGTTCAAAGAATCTAGACCCACATCCATTGCAGTGTGCCGTTCTTCTCCAAGTCCGTAAAAACTATCATCTCTCATTGCAGTACCGTCAGGTAATAAAGATCGATGTGAAATATGCCGAGACCGTGTTTGTGCTGGTAGTAATGGATCGACTTCGATTGGACTAAAAAATTCCTCAGCACTTTGAAAATCATTGAATAACTCTTCGTTCTTTAGAGAGAGGGGAGGGTACAAAGAAGTTTCATCTAATCATTACAGAATAATACACAGTCCCGTACTAATTAATTCAGATGCTGAGATAGTATTTTGCTGGTCCATTGCGAAAAAAGAAGAGAAAGCTATAGAGAATAAATATTGCAAGCAAAGAAGCAAAGAGATAAATAATCCAGGAACACACACAAATGAATCCTAGCTTCACAAATATTCTATGTTCACACTACTTAATTAAAACCGCGGTTCTGTAACAAGCACTATAGATACAACCTAGCTCGAAGGTACGAAGGAAGACTATTACCCCAATTCGAAATCAAGTGTTTGAACAAACAAGAGAAATAGCCAGTGGCACAACAATGATCCGTCCTTCCATACACTTATTCACCTTTACTTGGCATGCAAGTCGAGAGCTAAAAGTTCAACTTCCAGCAGATGCTCACCTTTCATCCACATCAACACACTTCTTCAGTACATTCATTTCATTCTCGCTGGGGCGAGGAATCAGATCAGTGACCGCCTGCGTCATCTTGATGTGGCAACCACCGCAGTGGCAATTTCCTCCACAGAATGCTATTTCTGAGCAAGAAGACACATAGCTACAATTAATGCTCGCTCCATTCTCCTGCGCAACATCAAGAATCGTTTGTCCTTCTTCCGCTGTTACTTCGATTTCTTCTGTCGTGTACTCGTCGGTAAACGACTTGATAGTAAATGAAACTAGTTCAAAACAAGTAACTATAGAATTACCAGAAACGGAGCGTGTAAGAAGTGGAGCGATAACACGCGACGAAACAGGAAGGATTCCCCTAGACAGAGCGAGCATGAGAAGATTACTAAAAACAAACAGAAAAAAGATAAGTTTCTTTCAACGGAGAGACTACACCATAATTTGTAGGTTTGTAGATAATCGAGAACACACCAGTTCCCACAAGGATAGGAATACCCATAATCACTCGGTCGCTCACGCCAATAATATTGTCTCTGCGCCCGTGGAGTGCCGCATCAAACAGATGATCTGCAGTTTTCTCAAAAGAAGCAAGTGTCATCACCGACTCCTTCATCTTCTCGATTCCAAATCGTGTCATTCCGAGCACTTGTCCCTTGAATCTACACCTCATCCACCTCGCTAAGGCACACGTCATGCAGTCAGCCAGCAACATCTGATGGCGAATATCGATGGACAAGCCATAGGAACCATATCTGTCACTCATCGCAACATCGCACGCCTACGTGTTCGATACCTCCTGGATCAACACGGTGCGCGCCGCCTCGATCCCAAGCACACTGTTAATCTCTAGCACGTGGTTCGTCACTGTTTTCGTGTGATCGACACCCACAGTCCCCATGACCTGCAGCAAACCCGTTCCGTCGATCAGCAGGTTCATATGGGCAGTAGGCTTCTCCACCTTGTTCAGCACTGCTCGATGAACCGTAGGGATTCCATTCACAATCACGCCAGGGAGCATTTCCTTGAGTCGCTGGATGGTGAAGTACTGATCGTCACCGCGACTGCGGTTGGCTATCCATCACTCAAAGAGGCGAAACAAACGCTTGGCAGCAGTCACAGCAGGGGGAGGAGGGATGATGCGAAGACCTGCCTTCCCATTGATTGTAATGTGCTCGTCCTTCAGCTTCAGCTTCAGCTTACTCTGGATGATCGATCGACGAACAGTCTCCGGAGTGATCTACATCATAGGGAACCATCAATCACACAGGAAGATAGAGCTTCTGAATTGCTTCCATGTCCAACTGCACGTCCAGGAAGCACAGTTCAGGAGTATACACCTCCTTAATGTATGCAGCCACTTCACCAAGAAGAGTGCGTTCCAGTCGTCCCTTGCAGACACGTGCCGAGATCTCGTCCTGGTTGTTCAACAATTCCACCGTGATGATAGGAGTCGAGATCGACGGGACCGCATTGATGATCTCCTTGATTCGAGGCACTCCTTGAGTGATATCCATTGAGGCAACACCGGCAAAGTGGAAGGTTTTCAAAGTCATCTGCGTGGCTGGTTCTCCAAACGACTGGCCTGAGATAGCTCCCACTGCTTCCCCAGGTTCTACGATCGATCTTCGGTACTTGAAGTAGATCGTGTCGAAGAAGTGAACTAGCTGGTTGTGAGTAACGTGGCAGAAAGAGAGTTGGCGAGAACGATAGGATGAAGACGGTGATCGGTTGATGTGGAATCGGCGATTGCTGTCCACTTTGTTGGTGTACTGGTAGCCATCGTCCAATCCAAGGAAGACTCGCTCGATCGATGCCTTTGCTGCAATCGTTTCGATGAACGTAGCCACCTCACTGATAAACTTCTCTCCGTGAACAGAGTCGCCACACATGTGGACAAATCGATCGTTGTTGAGTAATTCTTCAGAATCTTCCAGAATATCACAAGGTAGCAGAACCTTCTCATTCAACGGTTGGTGGGGATAGCGAAGCTGAATAACTGACCAGGTACGCTCAAAGTCCACTGGTCCATTATTTGACTCCATAAAGCTCTATATGTCAAGACAAACCATTTCACCTACAGCATTCAAACTGTCATCTCCGTATACTAACTGAACAATCTCATTATCCGCAGTACGAACTAAAAGTCAAATATCCTTTCCTTCTCTACCTGTGTTATCATAGCTGATGCACAGATCCTCCAATGCCTTCATCAGTCGACGCTGCATGTATCCAGTATCTGCAGTCTTTACTGCCGAATCGACCAGTCCTTCTCGTCCTCCCATCGTGTGGAAAAAGAACTCCATAGGCGTCAAGCCAGAATAGAAGCTATTTGCGACGAAACCTTTCGCACTAGGCTCTTTAGCATTCGGAAGGAAATGTGGCAGAGATCGTTGGATGAATCCATCAGGAATTCGATTACCTGAAACCACCTGCTGCCCCACGCAATAAATCATTTGGCAAATATTGATAGCTGACCCTTTGGAACCGCAAGTTGCCATTATCAGAGGATAGTTCGTCTTGGGCAGATGAGTCATGCACATCTTTCCGATTGTATCTCGAATATCGGACAATAAACCAGAGCAGATACTCTCCAACGTTTGCTCCGCATTACAACCTGGACGTAATGCCAGTTTGCCCTCGTTGTAAGCATGAATTGTTTCATCAACCTTTGCATAGTTGGTTGCAACAATGCTGTGCATCTCCTTGAGCAGCTGTTCGTCGGGCGACACATCGTCCAGACCAATGGTGAATCCATAGTCCATCAAGAAGCGAGACGTTAACTTGGTTAATCGGCCCATGATTCGCACAGTGTCCTCAGGTGTGAAATCGCGAATCAGGACACAGATCAGACCCTTTTTATTCCCACCAATACAGTTCTTGTCAATGTTTCCACAGAGCAGTTCACTATTTTGCACGACGACATATCCATCATGGGGACACATCCATAGATTCGAGTCCACTTTCGACTGTTGGAAGTTCTTCGCCTTAATCTCCAACGAGCACACCACTCCCTCTTTGGAATTCGGCTTCAGCAGCATGGAAAACACCTGCTTTCCACTCCACAACTGCACTGGTTTCAAGATGGCTGGTGGCGGTATTTCCACCACTTCCTGGGCATCGGAAAGAAAAGCCACCAATCTGCAGAAATCGAAACGTGAAAAAAATACATCGCGTTGTGTCAGAACGAAAGCACCCGTAATGAAATCCTGCGTGGCAGTAATCAGCGGCTCTCCCGAACGAGGATTCACGATGTTGTGCTTGATTCCCATCAATTCGCGAGCCTCGATTCTCGCCTCTTCCGTCTGTGGGATGTGGATGTTCATTTCATCTCCATCGAAGTCAGCATTGTACGGAGAGCAATCACACTCGTTGAAACGAAAGGTTTTCCAAGGCAGAACTCGCACACGGTGTGACATGATTGACATACGATGGAGCGACGGCTGTCTGTTGAACAGAGAAACATCACCGTCGATCAAATGTCGTTCCACCACGTCGCCAATCTGGAGATTCTGTGCCGCTCTTTCTCGGTCTCCATACATCAGAGCAATAGGCCGATTCTTTGCAGATCGGATCATATTGGCTCCAGGATACCGATTTGCACCATTCCTGACCATGTTACGCAATCGCTCGATGTTGAACTTGGTGACTCTCTCCGGATACGTCAGTTTCATCGCCACCACCATCGGTACTCCCACCTCCTCAATTGACAGGTTCGGATCGGGTGAAATCACTGTTCTGCCAGAGAATTCCACACGCTTTCCAGATAAATTCCCACGGAATCGTCCTTGCTTTCCCTTCAGACGCTGCACCAGAGATCGCTTGGGAATGGAGGATTTGACGAGAGTGGAGATTCCAGGCAGATCTCCGTTGATGAGTTCTGCGCAGAGAATCTGCAGATGGTCCCAGTTATCCATGATGATGCGCATAGAGGCTCCGTTGGTGATCGACTGTTGCAACTGCGAGTTGGTGCGAGTGATGTCCTGCAGAATCATCGTGATGTCGTCTTCGTTGCTGCCACTCGCACTCTCCATCTGCACAGAAGGACGGATGGTCACTGGAGGAACAGGAATGTCAGTTAGGAGGAGGTTTTCTGGACGTCCCGACATCTCATTGATCCACAGCAAGGGCAGATCTTCGGAAGGGATCTGCTTGAAGAGATCGAGCACCACTTGAGCTGTGAGGTCCTCCTAGACATAAAGATGGGAGAGAAAAGCGACGTTGGCCTTGTCAATCAGAGACGACAAGTCATGATTGTACTTGCAAGCAGTGGCGAAAGAGTCGTGGATGGATCGTTTTTCGTCCTCGCTGAGCTTGTTCATAGGCAGAATGTGTTCCTAGAGATGAGAAGAGAGGCAGAAAGGTACAATACGGATCGAAGCGGTGCCAGGGATCTTCTTCACTTCTCCATTCACTGCATGACTAGGATGAACCACACAACTCAATCGTACCAATAGGGACACTCGACCACCTTCTTGCACAGATCGATGACCTGCTTGTTGTACTGTCGCTTGTGCAAAATGTCAGTGTAGGGATTCAAAAACTTGCGTAGATAGTACTCACGATCTTCAAAACTGAGTAGACAGCGTCCGCACCTCTAGAGGTTAAACAGAAAGAGCACACAAACCTTACAAATAGAACGCAAAATACCGATGATCATGTTGATGTAGCCAATATGGAATACCGGCATCACAAGGTGAATTGTACCAAAGTGTCCCGGACATGTAGCAATATTCTTACCGCAAGTCTGACAAATCTCAGCTTTGGAAGAAACACCAAGTCGACGGTCCAGCACTCCGTTTACCATCGGTTCTCTACTCTGGGGATTGAACATGTCACTATACATAGACAACAAAAAGGGGATCTACGTAGCACAGACTTCTACAACCGATTCTCGGTTCATATCTCGTCCACTGAATACACTGTACTGAATTGCATTGATCTTTTTGGGACTAGACATAAGATAGCACAATTACAGGAAACCGAGGTGTGTTCTGCTCTGTCACTATATCCTTGACAAGGTGACTCTTTCTCGGCATCACTTGATCAAAAGATGTGGAGAGAAAAATGAGGAAATTGTCCACAAAACTGGAAAACCAATTTTTGCTAACTTCGTAAGTTTGTTTTCAATGCAGAACAAACAAGGGAAGAGAAATGGAAAAGGGAAGAAAAAGAAGAGGGAGCAACAGTTCCCAGTGGAGTCCATCCAGCCTCTACCCCCTTCTAGCTTGAAGTGCCTCTCTGTTTTCGCAGAAATATCACAAACAAGAAAGAAGTTGTCTATGTCTGCTCGAAAACAACTGAGACTTGCATTGGAAGTTTCTTTTCTTTAACAGATTAAGTGTAGGATTTCTTAGAAGATATCAAGATAAGAAAGGAACACCTAAAATCGAACTTGGAGATTTTTGAAAAGTATGAGGACCAATTACACTTTCGCAGGCCGCGCGATACAAAAGATCTTACCCGATTAATAAAAACAGCGGAAGAAGTAGGGTTAGAATGTATACTCAACTCTAGACAAAATACTATTCATTTTCCTTTTCCTCTACGGGCAATCCTCACAGCATTGCATTCAAAGTGGAGCGAGAGAAGGTGATCGATTCCGAGCCTCAGCAGGAAGAGCAAGTAGACACACCTGCAAGCAACGGTTCTTCGGAAAACAAGATATCATCGCATCTACGAAGTAGAGCAGTGAGGTGCTGTGAACGATAGAGCGCAGTCGTGTGAAGCATACCTATCCAACATTATTTCTCCCTGACTTCGAAGAAGAGGTGGCTACTGAGGAAAATGAGGATCGTCTTCCCAAGTCTGCGACTATGGCGACGATCGAAGACTGCAAGCTTTTCTGGAATGAGGTTTCGAAGTATTTTAGGCGTCTCGACAAATCGCATCTACGACTCATGATGGAATTTGACCTCCCTTGGCTTCAAGAGAGTGATTACTACTCAGATATTCCTACGCAGAGTGCCGTGGATCTCTTACTGTCGTGCTTGGTCCCAACGACTGAACTATCGATGCATCCAAAGCAGTATGCTCGCTCGACAGCAGTAAAATCGGAAGAGAATGAAATCGAACCTTATCTGATCGAACAGTTGATAACATTCGGATTGATTCAAAGTGCGGATGATCTTCCACGGTCATCATTAAGCGAAAAAGCTAGAGTTGTAGTTTCAATGCTGACTCAAGAACTGGAGGAATTGAAAAAGGAACGCCGACAATTTTTGATAAAGATACAACAGCAGTTTTTAGATGAGCTTAAAAAGGATCAAAAAGCGATTCAGCAGGAAAAGGAAATTGCTCTGACCATGAAACGATGGGAAGAGTATCGAAAACGGATAAATCGAAACTGTTCTGTTTGTCATCAAACACTTTTATAATACAATATCTGTAACAGACAATTCGGGAGGTCCTTCGAACACACTACGATTTTTATAGAATAGAAAAACAGCGAAAAGAGCGCTGAGGAACTCTGTAATAGGATATGAATACACAGCTCCCCAGTAGTCATCTATCACCCAACTGATGCTCAGTTGCAACACGAGTGGAATGATGCATGCTTTCATCGCTAGAAGAATACCTCCCAACCCTCCCTTCCCTATAGACTGAAGCATAGGAAAGAGAGACATCACAAGTGGCTGTAAAAACATCCCACTCACCATGATACGTAGAGCAGGGATAAAAAACTCCAGGAAGTGCTTTTCTTGCGAGAACCATGTGCCGATCCAAGGGGCTAGGACGAGAATAAACACTTCCATCACAATAGAAATGCCAATCTCCCAGAAGAACATGAGTTGAGAACAATGGATAAATCGAGTATACAATTTCGCTCCATAGGAATAAGCTAACAAGGGAATAACACCTTGAGCTAATGCAATCAATGGCATAAAGCTTACAAAATACACTTTGCTCATTGCACCCCATGCACTCAACACAGCCATTGTTTCGATACTGTCTTGAGGGTACTTCGAGTAGTGCAGTACTAACATGTTGCTAATGACTGTAACAAAAGCACCAGCAAAACCAGATACCAAGCCAGAGATGCCCATAACCATGATCTTTTGACCCATTTTCCAATCAGGTTTCAAGTCTGACCAATCAAATCGTACTACTGCTTTTTTGCTGTGCATAATGGATACCCCAATCAACCCACTGACAAAATCGGCAAGCACTCTTGACAGAGCAGCTCCCATAACACCTAAGTTGAATACACTAATGCAGAGTGGATCTCCAATAATGTTACACACTGTAGAAATGACAGAAACAAAACACGACAGGAGAGCAGAACCTTGTCCACGAATCAAATCGGTAGAGGCCATCGAGATGGCACAACAAAAACTACCAAATAGCAGCGTCTTGATATACTTATCGCCAAGAGGAAGTGTACCTGCCTCCTCATTCGAACCGATCAATCTGAGAAGAGGTTTCGACAAAAAGGGGAAAATCGTGGTCAAAATGAGAGCAACAGCAAATTCCAAGAAGTATGTGTTACCAATCACTTTTTTCCCCTTTTCATTGTTTTGCTCCCCCACACTTTGACTGTATAGGATCGAACCCCCACTACTGACCATCATGACTAAACTGAAGATGACACCCTGCTCCAGTGGCATTGCAACAGAGATAGCCGACAACGCAGTGATCCTTTCTTGCTCTGTATTTCCAGCTAACTGACCGATAAACACAGAATTCGAAATAATATATAGGGATGAAACCACTTTAGCAATGAGGGATGGATACATCAGTTTCCACATGGCCTTTCCAATTGAATCCTGTCCCAAAAAGTCTGTCATCCTATAATTGGCTCCATCGCTGTCCTTTCGAGTTCGAGTCATTAAACCTTCTTTCTTCGCTTTAAAGTCAGTATTTACGGTCTGTAGGCTCTTCATTGCCTCCTCTTCACCTACAATAATATGCGCAGACAATTTGGGAATCATTATCTAAAGTGATAGAGAGAGTGATCCGCGAAAACACCTAAATGAAGTATGATTCTAAACGAACTTCGGCAGACTGCCAACGAATTCTTAGGACAACCAAACTAATTCTCAATTCTAATTCAATATTAGTATCTCTGAACTTGGTACATCACATAGATATTTCAACATACAGCATATGAGCTAATTTCTTCGTTATTTGATCGATACAAAATAATAGCCTGGATAGAATTATAGTCATTTTAGATACTCAAAATGTTGACACTTAGTTTTCAACTATGTATTCAAGCGGTCCTAAGGATGGGGGGCATAAATGTGAGAAAGAGACCAAACTTATATCTTATCATATAAAACATAAAATTTGAAAGTTATAAACATAATACGTGACTTGTATCGATGATGATGACAAACCGAATCCTTCAATAAATCAAAAACCTACATAAGATGACGATGAAACTCCCTACCCATTACGTCAGAAGGCTCATGCTAAGACTAACAGTTTTTTTTAATTCGATTCATGTTTTCAGGAAGCGGGAGACAACGAAATGACTATAATAACCAATCTTCTCGGCAACGTTATATAGGCAAAGTTCAGTTTCTAAAGGCTGACTTTGGATATATTCGTTCCAGGTCTAAGATAAATGGAATCCGCGATATTACGTTTAACTACTTGGATGTTCCTATATCACTGCGGAGGGAGCTGCAAGTTGGAGATCATGTTTCATTCCGTGTAACTACTTTCTCTTCAGGGAAATTTTGTGCAGTTGACATAAGACGTGACGATCAGACCTCCGTTTATGAGCCAATCGACTCAACTACAAGATCGTCCTCTCCAACTAGTTCATTATTATCAGCAGAAGTGAATACGGATGAGCCCTATGCTGTTGAGATATCGACTGAAGTGGAAAAGCCATCTCTTGATGCTGTGTTTCCAACTCTCAGCGTAGTAACTCATGACTTCTCCTCAAAAGTTGATATTTTCCTTGAAAAAGTGATCTCGCGCAGATTTGATCCAAGCTATTCTTCTTGTTGGCTTCAGTTCTAGTTTCCCTTTTTATGGGTGTTTGTGTGTCGTGTTAGTTACAAACAAGTTCACAAAGATTTGTACTGCTTTTGCCCTTTTTTACACAGATTCACTTTCTTGGTCTTCTCAAACTTTCTGACCCACTTTTTATGCTGCCTCCAGAACAACTGTTCCATTTCTGAGATAGACTTTCCTACATACTTCGAGACATAGGCTTTTCTATATGAAGAACTACATCAAAGACAGAGAACTGTCCTACTCGTGATGAGGAATATCCACTGCAAAACTCTGAGTCACCAGATACATTCGAACACCGCTTAATCGCAGATAGTCAAAATACTGGATCTTGTTGAAGCCGTAATTGATATACTTCTCATCGTACAACGGTGTTCGCGGCGTGAGCTTCATGATAAAATACCTAGCATTGACAGCACAATACATTAGTACGGTTCTTGCTCCAAATCTAACAGACAAGCATATCTCACGACTGGTTGATCGGGAGGGATTCGAAGCCACTCTTTAGTGATATATGTCTACAATCAAGCTAAATGTGGAGAGAAACATGTGTCAAAATCTTTCCCTTCGCTAAAAAGCAATGACTTTTGTCTAAACAACGCGTAACATTGCTCTTTGATACAGGGAATTGATTCAATGACCTGTCAATGACCCACTTCCATAATACATACTTAAGAACACACGATTTCAGATCATCACACGTTTTCAGAATCCGTTTTCGGTTCAAAAATATCACAGGAACGATGAAAATGTTTGACTCATTGTTCATCAACCGAGGAGGAATGCGGTGAATTTCGTTGTACATGTCATGATTCACCCAAATGTCCATATCAAGCATCACATAATGACTTGTATGCACCGCATGGATTCCCACATTTCGCAATAAATTCACAGGGAAATCACTTGCGTACATGTTCGAGGGAGTATAACTATAAAAGATAACAGAAAAGCGATCTGGAATATTCATTTCCAGGTAGGTGTCAATCGCTTTCAAAACTTCGCTTTCTCTGCAATACATAACGATACAATAAGGTCTAGAGTGAAAGAGAATACAGAGACATACCCCTGCCATCGCTCGACTAAATAGGGAAGATAGAACAGACGAACAGGCCTACAGAGAAGGGATATGCAATGAGGTACGTTGACACAGAGACTATAGTGACTTCTGTTTGATTGCCCGAATAAAAAGTATCTAAGAAAGAGGGAATAAACGAATGATACGATTGGAGAACAGGGAGAAGCGTTGCTGTTGGGTACCGACATACAGTCGGACTTTTACTCCCTTGAAACGTACATCATTCGGCTTCCAGTGACTGAGCTTCGAGACTAGAGGAAGTGAAGGTGGTGAGGATGATGATATTAGAGGTGATGGAGGAAATGAAGATGGTGAGGAGGGTGATGGAGATGGTGAGGGTGACAATGAAGATGATGAAGATGAAGGTGACAACAGAGGTGAAGGTGACAATGAAGGTGAAGATGGTGAGGGAAGTGATGCAGTGGATGGCAAAAGAGTAGGTGATGAAGTAGTTGGCGCAACAGTGGGTTCAAACACCTTCAGAATCTGGATCACAGGAAGACTGTCACGATTTCTCTCATCCAGTGTGCTCTCAAACTCCTTTTTCACCTTCTCAGCATCCAGCTCCTTATTGGCAACGCTCACACGAGTAAACACATCGGAATTAACCTTCTGACTTGGCACAGCGACTGTGCCGAAACGCATCGCCTCTGCTTTCGCCTCCTTGAACTGGACATGTACTGACTTCTGTCTTCGGTGTAACCAAGATATGAGCTTCCACACAAGTGATTCCGTATACAGAAAAATGTCTCCGGATTGTGATTGTAAGACCCAATCATCCTGAACCTGCTGCAAAATATATGTCGTATGTTTTTCTCCAATTTGGATATGAGTATGCTGTGTTTTCAACGTCTGCGAGGAGGAAAAGAGCTAAAGTCGTATTTATCATAACAATTCCTACATAATTAGACGCTACATTCCTTATTGAATCGAAATATTTCTCTTCAATTTTCAAAAATGTAATTCTACCAACTAGTCACATCGTACGATAATCCCTACATCAGTGTGGTCAAGAGAAAAAGCAAGGTAAAAGAAACTATCTTTCGACCCTGCATATACCGTTTTGTGTTGGGTCAGTTGACAGAAATCTAAACCATTTTGGATATCAATGCAGTTGCGTAGAGGAGTTCAAGGAGGAAATACACAGTGTGCTTAAAGGGTCTTACTTCACGTACAGTTCATTCATTCCATGAATAATAGAAGAAGACTGCAGAGAGAATATGACCGTATCCGGCAAAGTGAATTGAAGGGGATTACTATGAAACCAAGTGAGTTATCTCTTTTTGAATGGGACTGCCTAATTGATGCTCCTGAAGATAGTCCATATCAAAACAAATCATTTGAAGTAAAACTACTAATTCCTGATAACTATCCTTTCAGTCCTCCTAAAGCACGCTTTATTACTCGCATATTCCATCCAAATATTCACTTCGATACTGGAGAAGTGTGTCTAGATATCTTAAAGTCGAAATGGAGTCCTGCTTGGTCTATCGAAGTAGATTTTGATGTGTGTTGCCATTCTAGAGCGTATGCTTAGCAATTCAAGTCCTTTTATCAAATCCGGATGCTTCAAGTCCCCTAAATTGTGATGCAGGTTTGGTTATGGAACAACTTCTATATAGCCAATGTTATTCGTTCAGGAGACATGACTGCATATTACAGTTTAGCAAATGTTTTATCAAATACTGTTTGTTCTGTTTGTTTTAGTAGTTATACATTTTCTTTTTTTATGAATTACTCGAAACGCATTTCGAAGGAAGTAGAGAAGCTTACAAATTCTGTATTCACGTTATGTAATAACAATTAGGATCCTGATGCGGAGGTAGGAATTTACCGAGTTTTTGAAGGGAAAAGAAGTTTTTATGCTTTTATTCGTGGGCCAGATGCTTCTCCTTTCGAAAACGGGTACTTCAAACTGTTTATGCATATTCCCTCTGAATACCCGTTCCAACCTCCTGTAGTCAAGTTTATGACTCCAGTGTATCATCCAAATATCAGTAGCAAGGTGGTTTTGCGAAGTTACGAATAAGACCTAGACTGGTGCCATTTGTCTTGATATTCTCAAAGACCGTTGGACAGCGGCAATGAATTTGGATACTTGTTTGCGATCTATTCAATCATTACTGACCGATGCTGTTCCTGATGATCCTCAGGTTCGTTTGAATCGCTTTGATGAAATACAGGACTACGTGGTCTCTGTGGTGTATTGTAACGACTATGAAAAATACAAAAAGGTGGCTCAAGAGTGGACGGAGAAGTACGCATCAAAGGAGTACATAACTGATAACGAAAAAACCGTATACACGATGCTGATCGTTCACAGTAGATTGATGAGTTCATCCCAAAGTATGGAGAAGAGCTTGTGACCGATGTATCCCCTCTTGCCTGTTTGAATTGTAGGCCGTCTCTAAGAATATTTGGGACCATGACAGATTGGAAGAAGCGCTCAACAAGAGCAAGCAATCTTATGGTTATTTGTTAACACACATTTTCAATAAAGGAAACAATTCTAAAGGAGAATACATTAGTCCAGTTTGGAAAATACACGAAGGTCTTCTTTCGGAGTACTAAATCTACAAACAATTCCCTCCAAAACACAAACTTCTTGTACATAAAAATTGAAAGGATGATGAAGATTATGATTACAACAACAACAGGAAGAACGATTGCCGTCACAGTTACAGGCGTGTATTCTTCTTTGGGTTCATCAAACCGTTGCTTACAAGACATTGGCATACAAAGCGACCGGAACATGTATTCTACGTTGCAGTGGCCAATCTAGCCTACTATAAAGATCAGACTCGAAATCAGATTCATCTGTTGGAAAGCAGCGCATCATTACTTTCTGTTCATCAGAGCGATTAAATACACCCACCTGACATTGAATAAAGCTTCGCTGAAGATCGGGGTTTCGGCAATCTGGAGGTTTCTTTCCAGTGACGCCATCAAATACATTTCGGTATTTGTCTAGGCATGTCTGGGACTATGGTTAACAAAGAACACAAACACACACAGGATTCTGAAACTCGGGATGCTTCCTCTCGTTGTGTAGCAGAAGGTAATACTCATGAACAAACTTCTTTCCACATTTCCCACATCGATAGTGTCCATCATCAATACGCTCCTTGTAGAGATTCTAACCCATATCTCATCACGAGCACATCCTACCTCTAGATAGTAATAGGAATTCTCTATTTTCAAGGGACACACATCCGGTAGTGTATACTCATAATACTCGATAACAGGAAGAACGTGCTATCTATTAGCAAAGGAAACCTGCGCAAGATACTTTTTCTATTAGTTTCTGGACTTCCATAGACCCTTCACGAGAACAGAGATTAAGGGGCGGTGCACACTACAAATTGGCCTACTCAAGAGCTGACTACAAGGATAGCAGAAAAGCAGAATGAAATGGAGACCATGAAGATCTTCACATTAAGCATTCCTTTCCTTAGAAGCAGTATATGTATTGTCTTGCTATTGCGAAAATAGGTAAAACAATGACTTTCAAGAAAAGGATAATTTAAATGTGAACAAACAAAAAGAGCTTTTCCAACTACCAAGAAAAGTGAATCGGGACATATTTTACACAATAAAACTGGTTACAGAATAAGACATTAATACACAATGAAAACGATAGCTTCGCCATTTCACACTCAAAATCTCGAGCAATTCCCGAAATATCGGGATAGAACAAGAAGGGGATGTCCTGGTTTCGGAGACAATCACCCGTGGCGATCTCGATGGCATTTCTCAGTGTCTCTAAGAATGACTCAATCTAGACGTTGTGACGATGTTCGCTGCTCGACGACCCCTTTTCTACCTCGAAGACACGAACATCACCTACGGATTTTCTCGTGTTGCATCACGCCTATGGAGATGTTCTGGATCTCCATATTGCACTGATCCACCTTCAGCGACCCGCGGATGCCGTCGCACATGCGGATCCACGTGGAACACAGATGACAGGAGATGTGCACCTCGGGGATGAAATCGATGTTGCTTGCGCACAGAAGACCGTCGAAGTCGTTGATGTCGTTCTTGTTCAAGATAAAATCCGATGGCGTAGGCAACATCGCATGCTATGTGATACTCGCACAGAAGACTCACGACTGCTTTCACTTCCACACAACGCACGCAGCGCGATATGCAGCGCAGCGGAAAACATCTCGCAACCAGACGGTACTCGATGCGCAGATTAGCACCTCGGTAGCTATCCGGCAACGAATGCTAGCTGAAAGAATAAGAACACACATACCCCCAATTTCTCCTCGATTGGACTGAGACTAAAAGAGAATTGAGCACCGCTCTCAGGATTCAACTCAATCTCCTTCTCTTCTTGATACATGATCACTTTGCTCTTGGGAAAAAGCCGAGAGCTACGAGTTGAGCTGAGAAACAACTGGTACTGAGAATCAATCGTCATAACGATCTCTAAGGAAATATACCCTATAAGACGCTTTCGAAGAAAACAGAGAGGGTGCGAAGATTCGACTTTTCCACTAATTACGTCCTTTTTATGAACCACTTTCTCAGTGCACACCTGAAAAACGTCTCGCTCGGTAGATATACTTAAATGCATTCGAGAAGTCGGAAAAACAAAAATCGAGATAAAAATCTGTGAATGCCAATAATAGAAGAGTTTTTTCAAACCATCATAATTCCTAGAAACACGCGTGGTGAACGTATTTTTGGCTACAAATTGAATGATGTCTGTAGATGGATGATACTAGACGAATGAGCTTTCGCAGTCCTCTAAGGAGAGTGAGCGTTGCGGGGCGTGTGTCACTCGCTCCGAACGGAAGCCAGAACACAAGTTCTTCCCTTCGGATGTCAATGGCAGGCTCCATGCAGAGGAGGTACAACTTCATTCCATTTATGTTGCGTAGACGATCCTCGATTCCAGATCCTGCAGGATTCAATGGGCAACGCAGTATGGACAAGGAGAATCTTGGAGCCAACATAAAACACATCATTGAGTTTCTCTCTCTGCACAACTACAACCAGGAAGTGAGCGCAAGCACACTTCGCCAACTGAAAGACTCTGATTTTGAATCGATCGTCAGGTTTATTCTCCGGCACATCGATCCGAACATGCGAATCGACCAGAACGTGAAGGGCGATTTTCCGCGCATCATGACGATGCTGGGGTAGATTTCTTTCTCTCTTTCTCTCTAGCTATTCTTATCAGTTCAAACGCAGTTTTATGAACAGTCTGGGGACTCCCTTCTACGCTCCCACCTTTCTGTCGGCGATCAACTGGTTGACGCAGATAGTCGATGTAGCTGATGTCTCTTGATTTCACGAGTACGCTGAAGCCACGCAGTCTGCGCACCTCCACAAGGAGAAGACGAGCGAGAGCGTGCTGTACGACAACATGTGTCAGGCGTATCGCTTCTTCATGAGCAACGACGACGACTCGAAAGACTGCATCGTTGAGGACATTAAGAGTGAATTGCGTTTGTTCCAAACACTCGGATCACGCGTAGAGAAGGAGAACGAGGACCTCGAAGCGCAGTTCGCACAGCTGGAACTGCAGAGACAAGATCTCGATGACGAGGTGAGGGCGCTGGAGAGCGTCGGAAAAGAGCTCCCGGAGGTACTCTTGACTCTAGCGAATGAGAATAGCTGCAGGAACGAGAACGCACTCTGCGTCGCGATGTCGAGAAATTTCATCACATCGTCGAGGGAGACTCGAGGGAGAACAAGAGCGAACTCAACAAGAAGAAGCAGTTGATTGAGCGCAGAGAGGAAATCGGTAGGGGAGTGAAATGCCTGATCATCTAGAAAAGTCGTTGGCGGATATTCGGGCAAAGAACGATGCGCTGCGATTAAAAGTGAGTCAGCAGGAACTGAGCCAGGAACAAGTGGAACAGATAAAGAAAGATTCGCTTACTTGGCGGGAAAAGATTGCTGATGTGGAAACACAGAAGCAGGGGACTCAGAAGCAAATCGAAGAACTGATGAAGGAAATCGATGAAAAAGCTACTAATATTGATAGACTTATTGTTACGTACCACGAAATTCTGTTGTCATTACAACTTATTCCCTCCACTTCCCCACTCGCGAACGGAGTGGACTATAAACTTGTGTTAGAACACGTTGAGGATACGACTTCAGCCACGATTCGAAATGCACAACAGTATCAAAAGCAGATTGTTTGCAGTCAAATATTATCCAAACTAGAAGTGATTTTGAATCCAAGCGTTGAGAAATAGACTGTTCTGGACGATTACCAGAAATCTGTCGAAAAGGCCATTCTATCGTTTCGAGAACAGGTTGTACAATATGAAGTAGTGCTTTGCAGTGTGTCTTATGTAGGATAAACAGCAGCAGAAAGATTCGGAGCTTCAGCAAGAGCAGAGCTACATTTCAAACTATCAGGAGCGTTGTTCGAAGCTTCAGAAGCAACGAGACGAGTTAATTGACGTATCGATTTTTGAAAGCATGTTTTGTAGCAAGCGAATTCGCTTCAGCAAGACGTGGACGATGATTCCGAGGCGATGAAAATGCGTGTTGCAGAAGCGAGAGTGAAGTTGGAGGACGAGAAGAAGGAGCTGGAGAGGCTGAAGACTCGATTGCTGGAAGTTCGGCAGCAGAAGGTGTCTACGGAACGAGACTTAGCAGCACAGGAACAGCAACGACATACTCGAATTATGCTGCTTATTGACGCGATTTCCAAGTTCAAGGAATCGATCGATGTATGTCTGATTTTTTATTGTAATAGATAGAACGATGTTACGCGTCTGCACTCGAGTGCAGAAGATTTGCAAAATATGTCTTTCTAACATGTTTGTTTTGATCTATGATCGATCTTTCCACTATTCAATTTGCATACTCTAAAGAAGAGGTTGATGAATATCTAGAGCATAATAACGCAACGATTGAAGAGTTACTTCAGTTGCTCATTGAAGCGGTTTTTCTCTTTTCGAATCGTCTATTCCGTAGGTCAAGCCGAAGGCTCGGGTTCCTATATCTCAGTTTCGTGTAGGAGCTGCAGCATATACTGCAAGCGGACGTATCTTTTTGGGAACAAATATGGAATTCCTTCATGTACCTATCAACCACGTATCTTGTTCTGTTTGTGCTGACATCCCAGACAGTACACGCCGAGCAGTGCGTCTTGTCAAATGTCTATCTCAACAGCATGACTACTGATAGCGAGAAGATTCTTATTCTTGCCGGTGTGTTGTTTGTTCTTATCCCAACTAGTTTCGGAAGTGCCTTGTGGCCACTGCCGTCAGATTCTCCACGAGTTGCCAGACGCTCCTGCCATTCGTGTCATCGTCAAGAAGCACGGAATTGACCAGCCACTCTCTTCGCTCCTCCCCTACTCGTATTTCAGACACTAGTTTTGAACCTAGTTTTGAGCTTCCGATAGCAGGCGTTGTTCATCACCTCTTCGAGAGAGAGTCAGTGATTCCTTTTGACGGTGTGGAAGAGCAGTTCCGAGGCCAGTTGGAGGTCCTTCGCAGCGAGATGAATCACTCCCATCTTCTCGTTCCTGACACACTGTGGAGCCAAGCAGTTGAACGCTGTATCGACCTCTTCAAGCACAGTTACACATGGTACTCCGGACATCCCTCACTCGCCTTGTTTGTCACGTCGTCTGCTGTCGCCTACGGAGGCTGCATTGAGTCCTCAGCCTACAACCCGACAGTCAATCCTCTCCAAGTATCTCCCTTCAGTGCTCTCGATCGTAGATGGCACTCATCGACTGCGAGTTACGCGACATTTCGTACAATGATCTGCAGGCATTGGTGCTGATCGAGATGGAGGACAGAGCGACAGGATACGAGGGATATCTCCATGACTTGGGCTCTGTTCTTACCGATCATCCGATCGATGTGTTCTACAAAACCATTCACTGTTTGTGTTGTCTTTTTTAACAAACAGGAAAGTCATTGATAAGCATCTATCGAACAATCCAAGGTGATTTCAGTACTTTGCTTGACTTGGTTCTACTATCTGCGAACGATTTGTTTTCAATGCTCAACAATCAACCGATGATCCATAATGGAACTACATAAAACACGTCAACTGCATAGCATTTCCCCATTAAGCTCTGTATCATCCAATCTATTGAGGCATGTCATTCACTTCAGTCGGATCAATTTATCACAAATCTATCTGAATATACCTTTTATATGTCAATATCATTCGCGATAACTATGCTTCCCACTCTGGTTGACTCATTGACATAGTGAATGACATTTCACATTTCAATATAAAAGGAAATCTCACTGGATTCATCCACCTTACGCAAAACTCACTGCAACACAGCACTATTCTATCAAGTAGAGTGGCAGATTCAACAGACCACAGGAGTCTGTTGAGTTGTTTGATGGCTTAAACAGCAATGGAAATGAGAATCATCTTAGTTCTGTGTTGTGGCTGTGAAAACAACTCTCTTTGCTCACTGTCTCGAATCTCACCCACAATAGCTTAGGATTGGATAACTCCTCCCAGTTGTGAATTACATGCAAACACACTGTGTAAACTACTCTCTCAACGATCCCCATACTTATCATATAGAATATGAGAACTCTCAACTTATCGCATAGCCATAAAACATAGAGAAAGTACTGCAGAAAGATCCGAAAATACTGACAATATAGGATAGCAAACAAATCCGCAAAGTATCTCATTTCTCTCAATGTAGTTCCTTCTATCGGAAACCTTCGATAGCAATTGCTAAACTCCGTTATATGATAGGAATCACACAAATTCACAACAAGATGAAATAGATGATGATGAAATACAGGAGAAAGACCCACGCATGACAACATATACTCCCGTCACGGAGGTAGACTCCATCTTGTTCTACACCACCCACAAAGTTAACACACAGGAATGTAGTTGTTCACAGAGTTCTGGAATAGGAATCATTTAAGTTTATGTGAGAATAGTAAAACAGAACTGTACAGTGGTTGGATCTATTGGTAATCATAACGTTCTCTTTTTCTCATCCATTGTATCTCATAGAGAAAATGTCTGCCCCTCTCCCCAAGGTTTTTGTGCAGGATCTCCCCCCCAAAGGAGGATATCCTATGGTAAAGTAAATTGTCGACCGTTGTGGTGATCTCTGTAGTCCTAAGAGAAACCTCCCCATTCGTGTTTCTGGAGCTACTATGTGGCTGATCGGTGCGGCTACAATCGGTTTTGGGCTTTGGCGAATGATGTACGGCATTCGCAAGCTGAAGTAGTGTCTTTTCGTTTTGCAGTAATTGCTAGTGAGATGGACCAGGAGAGATTTGAGACCCGCCTTGCTATTTCTCCTTTTCTTCAGGCAGAGGAAGATATCCGGTAGGGAATAGTTTCTGACGTTTGACGATGCAGCTATTGTAGCGAGGAGGCTGCAACGTTGGAGAAGGAGAGAGAAGTAATGAAGGACATCCCTGGATGGGAAGTTGGCAAGAGCGTGTACAACTCACGCAAGTGGGTTCCTCGCCCTCAGCACTAACCGAAATAACGCTAATTCTGTTTCTTTATCTCCCTGTTTGCAACAAACACCCAGTTACATCATTGCTTTCAAATTCTCGATGTTCATTTCATGCGCTCTATTTTCATACTTGATCTTCTCCTTCACATCCAGGTTTTTCCACATATTGTGTAGTCTCTTTGTTTTAACTTTGGCTGACAGTTCTACATTTCATCACTCGCTTCATTGCTCACTCTCCTCATCGCCCGACATATCTTGACGGTGTTCTTGATAGAACAAAGCGCTACCTGTCATTTCCTTTAGTGATACCTTTTTGGGAGCTGGTTGAGCATCCTCATGCACCTTGTTCTCCTCTTTCGCCTTTTCCTGGCACATCTTCTTTGTCTCCTCATCGGCGTTCTTCCAGGCCTCTGAAACAAGTTTCAGCATGTCTCTGGAGTCAGCCTCTACTGCTCATCATCTCTCACCTCACTTGCCTGGATTCGCCTCCTTGACCTCCTGGTACTTCATGGCCATAAACACAGAGTATGCACTGCGAGCACCCCCTCTCTTCTCCTTTGGCTTCTTGGAGATCTTCTCGTATACCTCCTTCTCCGACTCATCGAGCTGGTCCCACATCTCCCGCAGCTTCGCCTTCAGCTTCGATCCCTTCAGACCTGCTCATCACTCCCATCGCCCATCCCCACTGCTGTCTTCCTCCATCACACTCGCGCGCTTCTCCTTGGCGAAGTAGTCGAACGGCGTCAGTCTCAGCAGACGACTCTTTCTTCGCTCGCGTTTCGCGTCGGCACGTGTCTGCTCATCGGGACTACAGATCACCTGTGATTCGCATCGCTACTGACGCTCTTTCCACTCCTTCATCTCCCTCTCGTACACCTCTTTCTGTCGGTTGCTCTCCTCCGCGTACTTGGCACGCTCCTTCTCCGAGAGCTCCTTCCACATCCGTCCGATCTCCTTCGTCACCTCCACCAGCTTCATGGCTACGATCGACAAGCGCTCGATGACTTACTCGGGTTCTTCTTGATGACGTTCGCACGGACGTCGTTCGAGAACAGCATGAAACTGGAGCAGTAGCGCTTCGGCTCTGGGTCCTTCTCCTCTTCCTCCATCTTCTCCTCCTTCTCCACTTCCTCCTCTTTCTTCGCCGCCTTCTTCGGAGCCGATTTCTTGGTCGTAGTCGATTTCTTCGAAGCTGTTTCCTTCTTCTCCTTCTTTTCTGCCTTCTCCTTCTTCTCGGGCTCCTCCTCTTTCTCTACCTTCTTCTCTTCCCGCTTTGCAGATTGTGATGCAGCTTTTGCTTGGCGGGCAGTCTGCAGTTTCTTCGCTTCTTCCTATTCCTAACAAGATGCCTACGACTATACAGAGCAGATTTTCTTCAACTCCTTCTTTTTCTCAATCAACGCATTTCGGGGCACTCCCATCTTTTTCTCAACATACTTTCTCACGCTCTTTAAAGAGGTCACTCTATATATTATCAGCTCGAATCATATCAACTCTATGTTTTCCTGGGCATCTAAATACTCGAAAACGTATTTTCGAACACTCTCGATATCAAAATCAGACATATCTACACAGCTGTGAGACCAATCCATACTAAGTGAACCAAATCTACTATCTGACATACTAGATTCTTCTGTACACTCTCACCAACAAAAATCACTACAGTAATAAAAAACCTACGCTCTGGAAATAATTCAAGTTTAAATGGGAAAGAAAGTGAAAGGGAAGAAAGGCCTAGGCGATCATGCAAATCATGTCCTTAATTCACCATTGGTTTTCCCTCCCAATTTCTATTTTGCTTATTTTTCCGATTTTCTTTTTGATTTTTTTACTGTACGGTTTTCTATGTGAAATAACGCGATCTACCCATTATTTTCGAAAACCTTTCCTATTCACCTTCGTTGAGTTCCTCTCACCCAGCTCTATCACATCTTCTCTACAGAAATCGTGCAAAAAAGAAATTCCCACACCGGG
>JZRO01000275.1:0-44712 GCA_000963465.1 Blastocystis sp. subtype 9
AATCAACAGTAGTCTGAGGTTGATCTTGTGTAAAATGAAGTTCAACAGCAAGAATCGACTGAGAACTGCTCACTTCAGTACCAGGACGAATGAATCCATGATAAGCAAGATCATCATAATCACCAGTAGCAGGTGTTGTAGAAGTAACATCACCTGCAGGCATGTTATCACGATACACTTCAGCTCCATTGATATAAGCTACAACTCCAGCCTTGTAGTACAATCGAACATCATAAGCAGCCATGCTAGCAAGTCCTGTGAACTGTTTACGGAAATATTGAGTACCTGACACAGAAGTACTCACAGATCCTAGCGTCACTTCAGTCCAACTACTATCTCCAAAGTTGTACTCTGTCCAACTTCCTGTAACACTTCCAGTAGTCATTCTCCATTGAGCATTCTCAGAAATACCATAATACAGAGAGAATGGATGAGTTTCCTCTTTAGAAGCAGTCATGAAATTCTTGAACACCACATTATCATACTGTCCATAAATTGTGAGAAAGGAACTAGTATACCAACAATCACCATAAGAATCAATCATCTTGAGGGTGTATTGATTGTTTGTGGAAGAGGTTAGACAGGACCTAATTTCACGTATTTCATCATTAGCGAACTGAGGACTTGTATAAAGAAGAGTTGAACCATCATATACTTCAAACGATTCTTCTTCAGCAAACCGGTTACCGTTTTGTTTTACAAACCTCACATATGTCTCTCCAGGATTGCATGTAGAGTCGCTAAACACAATCGACACTAAAAGTAAAAAGACGGTATAGAATTTACAGATGGTAATCAATATGACAATATCTCGCATCGAGACACTTTTTTTAAATAAAATATAGAATAATAGTCAACTGGTGCTACTCGAAGAAGGCCAGAAAAAGCGCAATTCTATTGGCTTATATGAACCAATCAATTAATACGGATCCGATTGTAAACATACCCGTTAATTGTTGAAACAGCAGATATTGGAATAAAAATGTACTGCCCTACAGAAAACAATGGAGAACATCAATTCTGGCAGTATGGAAACCATTCGATCAAGAAAACTAGAAGCTATCAAAATGTAGTAAACTGGGTATACAAGTATACTGTTCAATAATCCACACAGTTTCATAAGTAACAGTACTGTTCGTTATTGTTATCAGGCCTCTTGATTCTAAATAGCCCATAATACCCTTGCCCCTGTTGTTGCCTTTGTGTCCACAGTTTGTTGCTCTCTGTACAGCGGTGCAACTTTTGCTGACCATGTGCTAGCTTTCAACCACTAACTGTCAACCTTATTTTCGATCGTTTACGTACCATATTTCACGAGGAGCTGGTAAACTAATAAGGCGCAGCAGTCAAACAGTTCATGTAGGCTCATTGCGGTATATTGGATAATGTTCAAGTAAGTGGAATGAATAATCTATAGTGATATATACAAAGAGCCATGTTATGATATGAGTTTGATACGCTAGTTTAGGTACTGTCACAGTTACATGTTACATCTGATAGTATGTGGTGGATTGCTTTTCCTTCTGGATGACTGTAATATAAAGAAATCGATCTCGTTGTTATTATCTCTAAGAATTTTACTGTTCATAGTGCTTTGCTATAACTTTGACTCATTTCCTAGTGAAAAAACTTGAATTAAAATTACTAGTCAAGTCCACTCCCTTAAGTACCAGCTACTTCTATAGTTTATATTCTCGTGGATGTGTGGCATTTCTAGAAGGTTTGATAACATATTTCTGGTAACGGAATGACTAAAAACATACTGCTCAAGTTATGAGTTTGAATATAGCATCTCAGGTTTCGATTAGGATTTGATCAGCAGATTGCCTTCTTTCCTTGAAGAATAGCTTCTCTGATAGTGCAAGCCATATCTATGTCTTGGATATAATGAATAGGATATTTTGTAGTGTAATCAATACTCTTCCATATCAACGACATTCCTCTGTGAAAACAAACAGACAATACACGAGTTATGTAGGAAGACTCATTTTCTTTCCGAACCACTTACTAACAGCATAATAATAGAAAAAGTCACAGTAGAGAACCGTTTGCACAATTCCCGCTATCCAGACAATCCAATTGAAAGCACGTCCTTCTGAATAGTACCTGAGCATAAGCATACGAAAGCACAACTACCGATAGATCCAATTTAGAATATAGAAGAACCGATATAAGCCTAACAGAACAACATAGTTAGATGTTAGGTTTTCGATCTCTTTATAACGCTGTAACATAATGATCTGGGGCATGATACACACAGCCTCCAAATAAATTGAGAATGTCCAGGCGTACTAACACTCAGCTCCATAAATCAAAAACTACATCGATTAAGAAATTTCCTGTATGCTTCCTGAAAATCAAAGCAAGGACAGCCGCAGGGACAATCGCCCAGTTTATAACCTTAAATGAATCTCCATTTTTGTCATAAGTTGTGCGATAGGGACTCACGCGCATCATCAAGTTACAGATATAGAGAGTTAATGAAAGATAGAGCACTTTCATAATGCTATTGTATAAAACTAATCCACTTGCTAATCTAGAGGGATGGAGTATTACTCTGTAAAGATCGAGATACCTACAGAAGAATACAATGAAATAGAGTCCTTGTGTCTTAAAAGAGATACCTACATATTAGGATTACATTTATCCCACCATAGCATGACTTCGTTTGTTTAATCTTAACTATTAGAACGATAAAACTCAAGAGATGGCAAAGATCTCCAAGTATTCTAAAGATGTTGAAAATCATTCTAAAGAGAGAAATGCTGAATAATATATCCATACTAGTCCTGTGCGAAAATTGTACAATTCCCGTTATTACGTTTCATTTTCCAACAAAAAGAAAACTATGGAAATCTAATTGGATCGGCTATGCTTCGAATTATCTCCACTTAGTTGGTCCACACGAACAGTAGACGATCTCTTCAGTAGCGTAGAGTCTACAAGTCGCAGCACTCCAATTCTATTACTTGAAGAAGAAGAACCATCTTTTAGGGTTTCCCCACGTCTGATTTCACTACTGGAGGAGGTGAACAAGAACGATGTTTTCATTTGCTACATTACAAAGAAAGCCTACGAAATACCACTTTTGTCTGATTCGAACGACTGCTGCGCGAGAGAGAGGAGATGGCAGAGTTCGTTAGAACACTGGGCACCTTCGAGATATTCTACTCTGGAGACTAAGCAGCTCTCCTACACTTCTGTAAGTGCCCATCGAGACTGAGCGAGACAAAGTAGTGACGGGCACAGAATTCTCCTGTGATGACACTGACGAGGAACTCTGCAGAAATGATGACAACTCGGGATTATCAAATGTAACCACGTCTAGAGTGAAGGCGATGTGCTTAGCCCACTTCGAAATGAGTTTCGTGAGGCGAGTGACTGTTGCATCCTCTTTTCTTTGTCAATTCTCTGCACAAACTCTTCCATTTCCTTCTTTTCTTCTGGAGAGAAGTCAAGCTCCTCTTCTTCCTCACTGTCCTTGTCTTCCTTGTCTTCCTTGTCTTCTTCGCTTTCCTCCTCCTGACCCATCATTTCTTTTAAAAGTCGTTCCTTTCGGATCTGCTTCAGGTACTCTTCTTCCTCGTTTTCTTCCTCACTCTCGTCATCATCACCCATTGCTGCCACAATGGTCTTTTTCTTGCTGTCTTCATCAGAGAATGCATCATATGGCACTTGGTTTCTTTGCATCTGCCCTATGATTGACAGAACATCACTCGTCTACGATGCATATATCGAGCTCCTTCACGCACTCCCTTCTTTACATACTCCAGCTGCTGCTCATCTGCTTGCTCTTTTATTTGGTTATGCAAGTGCATCACATCAAGCTGTTCTGATTCCGTCACTACGCTCATAACATTAATGATAAAATACAGGGACGTTCAGTGATGTCAATTCCTTCTGGAACTACCATAGGAGTTTCCGAATCGATGGAATCACCTCCTTCGATTTCACTCCCCGATTCTTCAGCTTCGCTGTCAAAAAGATCGTTTTTTATTGACTCTATTCGTAAGTAACAGATTCAAGGCATGCTTGGTTCCTGCATCATTCGACGATAGCGAGCATAGTCAGCTTCTGTAGGTTCTTCTCCTTCCTTGTATTCATTTTCGTCGACCGATGGTGATGAAGGTTCTGTAGGTTCTGTAGGTTCTAGAGATTCTGTGAGTTTGGATTGCGGTTTAGCTTCATCCTTTGTGTTTTGTTTGTTTAATTCTGCTGACTGTAGTTGCTTAGTAGAAGACTTTGACTTGGCACGAGAGAAGAGATCAAGAAGATTTGAACTGGGTTTTGCTTTGCGAAGTTTTCCATCTTTTCCTAAAGAGAGAAGCTGATTCGAATGAGAGTGAGCTTCACTCTTTGAAGCAATATTCAAGTCACTATTGATTGAACTCTTGCTTTTTGCAACGTCATCCTTTGAAGTATCATCTTTCAGTCCCTCAGACTTTGAAACCTTTATTTCATTCTCTCTATTATCATCACTGTCCGACCATTCCTCTTCTGATTCAGATAAAGCACGAAGCCCAGTGTTTCGAATTGGATCTTCTTTCTCGATTACTGTTTCTTCCTCATCGAATACAATTTCCTTCTTGTTCTCGTTCTCTTCCTTATTTTGATTATACAACACTTCAAGTCGATCATTCAACTCTTTTTCCTTCCTTGCTACATCTCAACTCACTCTCATGTCATTACCTTCCTCCGTTGACTCAATTTGTGCTCTCAAATCCAACAGGTTGCGAAAGTCACGATCTTCTCGACGAAGACTACTATTCGATCGTTCCAACCTCGAACGCAATGCTCGATTCACCGCCACGTCTCGCTTATACGACTTCTCGGCCACACTGAAGTCTATCGGGGACGATTTGAAGCGAATATCAGGAACACTCGACTTAAACGTGTTCAGACTTGACGTTGCTTCATCTCCTCCTTCGATGACACGGATATCCTGACATTCATCTCTACATACAGTCGTACATCATCCGATGAATCGTCATGTGAAACTGTCAGTTTGGGAACAGTGAAGACACGAGCAGTTCCTTCATTTTTTAGAAATTGGACGGCGGTTTCAGGAGGAGATTCTTTGTGGGGAAGAGGAGCGCTTGGCTTTGTTTTCTCATCTATTTTACGTTCTGCCACAGAGTCATTTTCATGATTCAACTTTTCGATTAATGGCTTCACACGTTCATTTTGTTCATGCAGCTCCTCTATCGTCATGGTTTTGATTACAGAACTCTTGCTTTGCCGCTTCTTTTCAAGCTTCTGCATCAACCTCGACTTGAGCTTCCGAGATTTATCTTCTGTAGGAACACTTGGCGGCGCCACAGACGAACTCTGCAGTACATTCTATAAAAAAAACAGATTGAGAACGAAGTACACCCACAGAACGCATGATTGCCTGGGTTCGAGCATTCATTTCATCGACAGAGAGTTGGGGTCCTGATTGAGTCTCTCTATTGTTAATTCAAGGAGATACGATTACTCAAACCCCAATATCTTGGAATTATCTTTATCAAATGTGTCTACATCCGATGTATGAACAGATTTGTCTTTTTTCTCTACATCTACTTTTTCAGTTCCTATATTACTTAAAGAAGTAATTTCGTCATTCTGGACTTTTGTAGAATCTTGATCAGACAGTGCTGCTTGTTCGGACGTAACATCTGAATCACTATCCGAAAGAGGCGGAGCAGACTTCAAAATTTGGGGTCCGTTGTCCATTCCCATTCCATCGAAACAACAGAAACCAGATGAGAATTAAAACCGACCCAAAAAGATTTGAACTTACGTAGTAAAGACAAAAAAGCAACGTATATTTTTACCCAGAATAATGTTTTGCTGTGGGAATTGCTGGTGTTCGTACCGCGATCCCGTTGCCTACCTCGCGGTACCAATCGTACGGATACTCTGAGCTAATCATGCATTAGGCTTGGGCCCAAATCTCACTTGTAACTTATTGCATGACATTCAAGATGGTCTTGCCGATTCTGGGGATATCATGGAAATCAGCCGTTATCCTAGTAATCTACTACCTGATACTGTTCCTAATTGTTTGGTCCTATATCTGCTGCACATTCTCTGACCCTGGGATTGTGAATTTCGATCTTGTACAGTTCTTGTTGTACTGATGAATCGTAGGTGAAGCGGATCGAAGAGAATGACACAGACAGCTCTTTATATCGACGGTGCAAGTACGATCGTTGTTTTCCTTTTCCTGTAGAAAATGTAATGCGTTGAAACCTTATCGAGCTCATCACTGTCGTCGCTGTAACTATTGTATACTAAAAATGGATCACCACTGCCCGTTCCATCTCCGATGTGCTTTGACTTGTAGTTGGATTAGTAATTGTGTGGGAGCTCGAAACCAGAAGCCGTTCATGCTCTTCTTGCTTTACGTTGCGCTGGATGAGTTGCTAGCTGTGCTCATGACTGTGAAGTACTTTATTTTCTACGTGGATCGATATCATCGCTACGTCCATTGGATCCCCTTTCATTACCTCTTCCCCGGCCTCACGAGCTGGAAGAGACTGTACAGCTTCCTCTTGCGATACCACATCTATTTTCCCTACTTCGAAGACGATTACCTGCCTCAGGTTCTGGTGTTCGTGCAAGGTCTCTTCTCTGCACTCTTCCTCATCTTCTGCATCGTGCTCTTCTGGGATCAGCTCAAAAACATATGGTACGACCGCACTTTTGTCGAAGAGTCGCAGGCACGAATTGATGGTCTGGAAACGACAAATACCTTTTACGAATCGTGGAAGAAAACTATGGCGGAACCTTTCTGCCTGAAGTGGTTTCTTCCTCTTGAAGGCAGGGATATGGATAAGATTATCAATGATTTGTGCCATCAAATGATTCTGGATGATATCCATGAAAAACGAGAATGTCCTGTTTCTTGCAAACATGATACTTTGTGTCACAACCAAAACGAGCTAATATCTTTTCCCAGGTCCTCGAAATCTTTTTCATTTCCTGCAAATTCAAAAATACATCTATGTCTACAGATAGTTGCTTTCCAAAATCACCATCCAACTCTGTTAGTTCTACGAGCTTTTCAACCTTTCTTTTTCTAATTGTAATAGCTGTAGAATGATTTGCCTACAGTTCATTCGTTAAAACTCGAACTTCGTGCAACTCTTCGATTACGCTCCTGTCATCCGTATTTGTCTCCATTCCAGCAAGACAGAGAAATTCAAAGTGATAGCGATGATGGAATGTTTCCAACAAACAGGAATGTTCGATGAAACAGTTAGTCTTTCAGGAATATGGTTCCATACATGAGGTATCTCTTCTGAAGCTCGAAGGCTGTGCAGGCAATAGAGAATAAGGGAGCCTGCACGCACATACGAGGCACAGCACCCTTATACAAGCCCTTCAACCCTTCGGTCTTGAAGATCTTCTTAAACATGTCGAAGAACTTGACCTCCACCTTGTTGCCCTTTTCCGCTTGCACACGCGTCTTGATCACATCCATAGGAGTCATCAGTCCGGAGGCGAAGCAGCCGGCAACCATACCAGCAGTAAGCAAACCGCCCAGAGTCAGGTTGCCGTTCTTGTCTGCCGTCGCATTCTGGATAGCGGCGTTCAGGGGGAAGAAGATCATGGAGTAGGGAACGTCGCGAAGCAGGGTGATCGTAGATCCCTTGTACATGCCTCGAAAGCCCAACTCTTTGCAAACTACACTCGAAAATCACACACAACGCGACCTTGCCATAACCCGGTGCGCTGCTCCTTAGGCAGAGTAGCCTGCACCTGCATACGAATCTTAGTGATCTCCATCGGATTTGTGGCAATGACCTGACAGAAACCAGCACCTACACTTAAAAGGGAGGAAAGGACAAACTAGCGCCAGCAAGAATACCATTGTACCAAGTAACATTGCCATCTTCATCCGCAGTTAGTTCGCGCACAAAATCATTCACTGCTAACTTGATGGCCTTCTCAGGTGTCACTCCGATCAAGTTAGCGAGGATGCCTCTAGGTTGTTAAGAGTGGAAATCCCCAACCTGTAGAGACCAGCAGGTCCCTCCTCTCTACAGATGGTCTTGAAGCAATCCCAAGGACCCTTGTACTTCAGTACTCCAGTGGTCTGTCTCTGCACTATGACTAACAATGATAAAACAAACCTGAAGACGAGTCTTGACCATATCCAGTGGATATACGATAGAAGTACCAACAATACCTGCAATACCACCGACTACTAACTTCTGCAGGAAGGGAACCTACACGCTCAAAAACATCGCTATCGTGTCACCTTTTTAACTTCCTTATTAGACATAGTGCTTTAAGCACAATCACCAAATAATTTGTTGGACTCTGGTTTCCACTTTTGGTTGATCGTAGAATCCGCAAGGATTGGCGTATTCCCGCGATCCACTTCTTTCTTAAGATAGTATAAAAACAGTGTAGAGGAAATTCCTTTTCCGTTACTGTGTAGCAAACTTCAATTCTATAGATTAGGAAATTTCAAAGTTCTTTTTCGAAAAACGGTTAATGGAAGATAGTAGGGCTCTTTATTTGAATATGATAACGCACAGTTGATCAGAAAATTCGTGAAAGCCAATTGGAACGGAAGCAGGAAAATGGTGAATTGGCTTCTTTTGGAGAGAAATACAGTGGTCAATATGATCAAGAAATCTATGGAACTGACAACAAAGGTAGCTATTGTTGTTCGGACTTCATGGCCTAGATAATTACCTTGACGAAGTAGTTGACGACGAAGAAGTCGAGGATGTGCACAAAAATGACTATACTGGAATGTATGCGTTCTTTTGAGGTGGTTTGATGCGTAGGCATCCAGCTACGATTAATCGAAGGCGGATGGAGGAAGTGATTGCCCAGAAGAGCGAGGTGGAAGAGATGCGTCAGCGTGGAGGTACGATGAAGGGCATCACCAAGATTACCGAAGATGAAAACGAGAGTCAGCGTCAGCTCCGAAAATATATGATCAGTCCCGAGGTGAGTAGTTTTCCACATTCGTAATGCTTAGCGAAGTGACCCTTTCAAAGATGGAGAGCAGACTCGTGGTTACAAGGAGATCATGAAGGAGAAGCAACTGGACGAGGAGGAGGCGAAGGTGTACAAGCAGATCATGGAGAAGCAGCAGGAAGAGCAGGACCGCGCCGTATCCCTTATGTCCGTAGTTCATCCCTAGAGTCAGAAGCGTGGCCACGATGCGGACGTCGCCTCCAAAGAGACGGCAGACGAGTCGGTGTGGGACCAGCCCACTCCCACTCGTGGCTCGGTTGCAGACACTCCCTCGGGCAGCTCCCACTGGGCCGAGACGCCCTCTCGGGGGAAGTGGGACGTGGGGGAAAAGACCATCGGCGATGTGCCTGGGGGAAAGCGATCTCGCTGGGACGAAACGCCTGCCAGTCGCATCTACGGGAGTGGCATGGCCACTCCTCTGAGTACAAGCGGCATGGCCACTCCTATTGGGGGCCAGTCACTGTGGCAGCAGGAGATGGCATGGCGTAATCGGCCTCTGAGCGATGAGGAGCTGGACTCCATCTTGCCCGGCGGCTATCGCATTGTGACGCCTCCTGAGAACTATGTATGTGTGGAGAGTGGAAGTGATGTGTAGAAGCCAAAGGTGCAGCGAAATCACAACTTGATGAGCACCCCCACACCGATGAGCACTCCTGGCTTTAACTTGGATGGCACTCCTGCGCGCGAGGTGTATGGAATGATGACTCCAAGTAGGGGAAGGAAGTAGTGTTCACGTCTAGTGGTGCAGGATGTTCCTGTCTATGCGCATGACGAACAGCAGTTTGCTGATCTCCTGAAAGATGTGGATGAATCGACGTTGACTCGAGAAGAGGCTCGTGATCGCAAGATCATGATTCTTCTGCTGCGTATCAAGAACGGAACTCCTCTCCAGCGAAAGGGTTCGTTGCGTCAAATCACAGAAGGGGCTGTCTCGTTTGGCGCTGGTCCTCTCTTCAACAGGTCGGTTTTCCGTCATTTTCTTACCTATAGAATCATTCCTCTTCTGATGAGTACGGAGTTGGAACCTCAGGAGCGTCATCTTCTCATCAAAGTGCTAAATCGGATTCTTTTCAAACTGGACTCTCTTGTTCGACCCTACGTCCATAAGATTCTCGTGGTCGTTGAGCCTATGCTAATCGATGATGATCGTTTCGCTCGTGTGGAAGGCCGTGAGGTCATCAGCAACCTGGCAAAAGCAGCAGGTCTTTCATTCATGATCTCTACCTTGCGTGAAGATCTGGATTCGCGAGATAGCAATGTCCGTACAGTAACTGCTCGTGCCTTTTCCGTGGTTGCGTCCGCATTGGGTATTCCTCCCTTGCTACCTTTCTTGTGTGCTGTGTGCAAGAGTAAGAAGAGCTGGATGGCAAGACACACGGGAATTCGAATTGTCTCACAAATCGCACAGTTGATGGGGTGTGCTGTGTTGCCTCACCTACGTAACTTGGTGGAATGTATCAAGGATGGGCTTAACGACGAGCAGATGAAGGTGCGCACAGTGACAGCGCGCGCTCTGGCTGACCTGGCCGAGGCATCCTATCCTTATGGTATTGAGTCATTCGACTGTGTGTTGAGCCCTCTGTGGACGACGGTGAAGACTCTACGTGGAGCTGCTTTGGAGGCATATCTACGAGCTGTGGGATACATTATCCCTCTAATGGACGAGACAAGAGCGAGTCGGTACATCAACGATGTGATGTACATTCTGGTCCGAGAGTTGTCGTCCCCAGATGAGGAGATCCGCAGAACGGTGATGAAGGTGGTGAAACAGTGCGTACAATCGGACGGAATCTCAATGGAAGTAAGTGCTCGTGGCTGACTGACATGTAGTACATTCGTGACACGATCGTGCCAGAGTTCTTCAAACACATGTGGATCCGTCGTACTGTGGGGAAGCGGGAGACACAACGCATTCTGCAGGAAACGACGAATGAAATTGCTCAGCGAGTAGGTGCGGAAGAGGTGATTCGTATGCTCGTCCCTCTGATGAAGGACAAGGAGGAGGTATTCCGCACAACCGTACTGAATGCGATTAAGAATGTCATCTCACTAATGGGAGTGTCTGACTTGGACATCAAGCTGGAGGAGCAGATGATGAGTGGCTTACTGTTTGCCTTCCAAGAACAGGGAGGAGAGAGCACTGCAGCTGTCGTGAATTGCTACGGCACTGTGCTGAAGATGCTGGGAGTGCGGGCAAAACCGTATATGGATGAAATCACCTCCACTGTGAAATGGCGACTCTCTAACCGCAGCCCTACAATCCGTAAGCAGTCAGCTGATCTGATCGCTCGAATTGCTCCGTCGATGAAAACTTGTGGTGAAGAAAATGCCTTAAAGAACCTGGGCCGAGTGCTGTATGAGTATCTTGGAGAAGAGTTCCCAGATGTGTTGGCTTCCATTCTGAATGCATTGAAGTCGATCGTGAACGTGATGGGAATGGAGGATATGGAGCCTCCAATTCATGACCTGCTACCTCGTCTCACTCCTATTCTGCGAAATCGCAACGAGTTGGTCCAAGAGAATTGCGTAGATCTGGTGGGTCGAATTGCAGATCGTGGTCCTGAGTTTGTGCCTCCGAAGGAGTGGTCTCGTATCTGTTTCGATCTGTTGGATCTTCTCAACGCGAAAAAGAAGAGCATTCGACGTACTGCTGTGAACACATTTGGCTACATTGCAAAGGCACTGGGTCCGCAAGATGTGATGTACACTCTGCTCAACAACCTGAAGGTGCAGGAGCGTCAAAACCGTCTTTGTACATCCATCGCTATTGCTATCGTGGCAGAATCGTGCTCGCCTTTCACCGTGCTTCCTTCACTGATGAACGAGTATCGATTGCCGGAGATGAACGTGCAGAATGGTGTGCTGAAGGCCATGTCCTTCATGTTCGAATATATCGGAGAGACGGCGAGTAACTACATCTACGCATGCATCCCAGTGTTGGAAGATGCCCTCATGGATCGTGATTTGATACATCGTCAGCAGGCATCGGCTGCAATCTCTCATCTGGCTGTGGGAGTCTATGGCCAAGGCTGTGAGGATGGTATTCAGCATCTTCTGAACTATGTTTTCCCGAACATCTTTGAGGTTTCGCCTCATTTGAACAAGGCTGTTTTGGCTGCTATTGAGAGCTGCCGATTGGCTCTTGGGCCTCCTGTTCTACTCATGTATGTACTCCAGGGATTGTTCCATCCTGCTCGTCGTGTCCGCGAGATCTATTGGAAAATCTACAACAATCTGTATATCTATGGAGTGGATGCTCTGACGATGGCTTATCCCCAGCTGGAAGATGACGGAGTGAATACATATCGCAGAGACTATATTGAGATGTTCATTTGGAATGTTTGTTTTAAACTGTGGTTTCGTAGAGGATTCTCGGCAAAGTACTGGTGTATACGTTTGGACACGGATCCCAAAGATCACACAGTAGGATATAAAAAACGAGTGTGAAAATAGCAAAAAGGAATCAGTGATAAGCTTATTGATACTCAGTAGTATGGTAATCACACTTAGCTCTTGAGCAAATGTTTGAAATTAGCAAACATGAGAGTATTGTATTCTAGAATCAAGATATACAGCTCTTGTATCGTATTTTGAATTGAAATCCTAGATATGCTTAGCTAGTGTGTTGAGTCAAAAGATCACTTAGCAGGAGAACATAGAAATACCACTCCAATTTCTATCGTTATGATTTCTAAAAGATAACAACAAATTTCAGTTAACGAACAGACTTAACAACCTTCAGAAAAGCCTGTTAGGAGATCATGGAATACAACTCAACTCAATATTGAAAATTGACAAATATATCAATCATAACTTCTGTATTCCAGTTTATCAACTCAGTAGAATGAAAAGGAAAATGGCAGAAAGGTGATTATAAAGAATACCATTAAAGCGATTTCTAAACTAAGTCTCTGACCACTAAATACGTAGTAAAATGGACGGTAGTTTCTAAGAATGTGATAGTCATTCTTCCTATACTCCATAAGTTGAAGTCTCACCGATCAAATACATTTCACCCAATGCTTGTCATCGAGTCAAGAATAACTGAACGGCTCAAAAGACTTGTGCTCTTCTTTGTAATAACAAATGCAATACAGATGGCGTCTTTTCCCCTTTTGTTTCAATGAAGCATTTCGTTTTGGAAAAGTCTTTTGTGAAACCTTCTGTGACAAACGACGAGAAGTTGCTATGACCTTGTTATAATCCAGCTCGTACACATTTCGCAATTCCTCTTTTCCACATTTCTTTACCGCTTCCAGATGTCGCTTGACTAACTCTTGTCTCCTCAGCTCTACGTCAGAAAGATCAACTGTCGATTGCGTCCAGGTCCTGCAGAATATCGAGGTAGAAATCGCATCCTACAACTAAGACAAGGTCTGCAAGCGAACAGAGTAACGAGGAGCCAATCGAATGAGTCCCTTTAAGAAATACCCATTCGGTGAATTGTGAATAACAGAAGCCTGCGCCAAGTTATTGTTCAAAATGTGATAAGCATACGAGCAGAATGACTGGAATCGCTACGAATCGATAGTCTCAAGCATTCCTACCTTGATTTGGAAAGACGCTTTCCCCACATCAAACGTCGGATCAATCGGATTCTCTACGCTCAAACTCGACGGGTTTAGAGGATCGTCCCAATCCTTCTCCTCTTTAAAAAGAAAACTGCCGTCTTTGCGAAGACGGATCGTCAAACTCTCATAATTAAACAACACACCATAAAAATAAAAGAACTGAATCATGTGATTCCCAAGATTTCCCTCACTAATTCCATCTCTGCTCGTCATAACAAGTCATAACAATACCGAATGCACCACTGCTCACTGCTCAAGCAAAGCAGTGTCACCAGGAACGACCCGATCCCTCCTGTATAGGTGCTATTCAAGCCCCGTTGAGAGAGCATGTATTTCACAATTCGAACCATCGGTCGTAGATAGGGGTAGCGGTCAAGCTGACGTATGACGTAGGCCGAAGTGAGGAGAGAAGAATCCTGGTTGAAGCTGATGTCAACGTCAATCCCAGTCTTCTAGAAATAAGGGCGCAAGAGAGAGACTACGATATGACGGAACTTCACCAGGGGAACGCGGCTGTGACGAATAAGAGTCACTTTCGTTGCAATACCGCTTCGATTGATTGCTTTGCCCAGAATGTTTAGATAGTTCTTTTTCTTGTCGTACTGGACCATCAGATCCAAGTCACTATCTGGAATACATCTAAAAAAAAGAGTTCTTCAAACGATTACAGATCAGTAAGAAACGATCCAAAAGGATAAACAACAGCTTCTGGAAACGTGTCGATAATCACTTGCTCTGTTTCACGATACACAGTTTCCCTCATAAATTTGTCCATTTGCCTGGATTGTAACCATTGGTCCAAATAAAATAATTCCTCGTGCAATTCATATATCGGTTCGTCTTTTAACTTTCTGATATTATACAAATCATTCTTTGTCAGCCAGTCTGGTAGTTCTTCCTCTACATTGGAAACAACTGTTTCATCATTCTTTTGTTTCTTTCTTTCTGATTTCATAGTCTTTCCAATAGTTATTACGTCATCATCCTACGACATCAACAATCTTCTGAACTAGAGTACAGAAATATCTTTTGTCCTTTTATTTTGCTTCTTTAATGTTTCTCTCCCTTTTTGAATTATTGACCAGATATTACTCATACAATAATAAAAAGGTGTGCAATTATTACTTATTACATATGTATATTATTATTGAAACTAAAAGAGTATATCATAGTTTTCATCACAGTGATTCTATGAATTACAAAGGATGAGGTTAGAAGGAAACTATAACAATAGCCTGTTATTATGCCAATATAAAATATACCGGTAGTAATTTATCTTCTTTGATAAATCCAAAATACTAACCTACGATTAGTGAATAGTTAGTCCCAAAATTATTTAAACTGGGCTTTCCTTAACTATTTTCCACATCTTTTTCTCATGGAAGCATTAGAGAAGGTGGATTATCATTATCACTTATTACTTACTAAGACATGTCTTAGCGAACATAATAGGTAATACAGAATAGTAAGGCTTAAATACATGAATACACCTTAAAACATGTAATAGCGAAGAATTATCGTTATGATTAAAAAACAAAAGTAATAAGCTTAAAGCTATGGTAGTACTGATTTATCATCGATTACTATATTTCCAGGTTACCATAACCATAGGATAAATAGATCAGTGATTTTTCTTTACTATGCCTAAATACAAATTGTAGTAATGTACACAACCAAATAGCATCGGGTTTTATGTGATAGCGTGATTGCATACTTTATATCTTTCTTATGAAATCAATGTTTTCACTAAAAAGGAAAAAGGAAACACAATATTCTAAACACAACACAACACATCCATCCTGGTTACCGTGATAACGGTACTAATTACTTCTAGACAATAGCAGCTACTCTACCTTCATGATAGAATGGTGAACACCGGCCCATTCCTATTAACGCAAGAAAATGGGATGGAGTGCAAGTACACTCGAATAGAATGCTGTATTTTATCAGTCACATAATAATTATGATATACATATAATCCCTCAATGTTCCTAGAAATCATTCTTCATCCCGTTACACTCTTTGGTACGACAATTCACACAAGTAGTACTCATTTGCAGTTTGTCCTATGTTTCGAATTACCTGAAGGTACTTAACTATCATAACAAACGTTCGTTTCAGTCTTTGTTTTAATTATTCAATGTCTTTGTCGGATAATTATTATTTGAAAGACAATACTACTGGAAGTATGCTACAAGAGGAAAAGAGGAGTAGTGTGAAGAGAGAGAAAAGACAGTGTACCATTATCCCACAAAAAGAATGTCAAGTGTCAAGTCTCTCCAAGTCTAAAAGACCGTGCTCAAGCAAAAGACGGGTGTTTTTAAAACTGGACAATGTTAAGATGAAGTTTGTTAATGGATATATCAATTTGGCGAAAATTATAGGTTCTGTGCCCGAGATCTCTGTAGGAATGTCGTTCCCTATAGTGAAACCGGATCGGGAAAAATGGTGTGATTCTTGTGTTCAATTCTTTGAGATGTACTCTGAATCTAACATTTATAAGCGCTTAAGTAGTTATGGTATGAGCATAGATTCTGATGGGAGTATATCTCTTAATCGGCGTATATGGAAAAGGGACGCTGAGTATTTAGTGTTTATTCTCTTTTCCGAAATGATAAGGTATTTAAAGTCAATCGATAAATTATGTTTCGAATATTATATCGGCCCTTTTAAAGGCGAGCGTTCGAAGCATGGAAGAGGCATATTTCGGAATCGAGATGGGTTCACCTATGTTGGAGAATTCGGGGATAATCATTTCGATGGCTATGGCTCGCTGATGTCCACTGGGTGCATTCACCGAGGTCGTTTTACTCACAACTATCTTGAGGGCATCAACGAAGTCATTGACAAGTCAAATTACTATGTCGGGAACATGTCGGCTGGTTATGCTTCTGGCTTGGGATGGAAGAATGACCACGGCAAGACATATGTTAGTCAGTTTGAGCGTGGACGAGTTGCCGGAACTACGTTGAGGATAGTGAATCGTGGTGATTTTTACCTTGGACAGTATAAAAATGGCTATGGCTATTCGTTGGGGAATTCCAGCATCGAGGGAGAGTATCGTGATGGAAAGATAAATGGTTATTGCGCTCAGACAAATGCAAATGGATCGCTCTACTTCGGTGACTGTATTTATGGAAAACCCAATGGTTATGGTCTGTCAATTTATCCATTATCCCGAGTAATATATATAGGAGAGTGGAAGAATGGAAAATGGCACGGTAAAGGTGTAAAAAAGGAATATAAAAACGGCAAGTGTGAGACTGCCGAAGGCCATTTCGAACAAAATGGATTTGTTAGCAATGATAATTTTCACTCTTATTATGTTTCATAACAAACACAAACAACTAAGTTCCTCACGATCGTACAGTAACAGCAGAGGTTGATATCGCGACTGCGAACAATACGAATTGAGTTGTTCAAAAGTATCTAATCGTGCTGACCAGGTCAATGAATAGATCGTATAGCAACGCAACTGATCATTCCAACAAATCATCGCCTCACCATTTTCCTTATTCCTGACAAGAACAGACTTTAACACGTACTCCCCGCTGGCTGATGGACATAAATCAGATAGAACAACCTAGTGTCGACTCTTGCATCCACCCCTACTCTCTTCGGAACCCCACAGAATGTCAGATCTTTCTCATTTGCAGGGAAGCTGATCGACCACGAGTATCGCACTAACAACACCTCTGGAAATGGAGGCTCCAATACCAGAGAAGGAGTTTTCTGCTTTCCACATGTCGCACAGTCCTTCTTGAAGGGTAGCAACATATGTCTAACAAACTGTGTGAAGCACTGACGCACACAAGTAGAACGAACTGTCTGCTGTGCCGCTGCTGAAGGCTGCACTGGTAATGAAGCCAATCGCTGCGACACAAGCGCTAAATAGGTCGCTCCTGGAATTGTGAGCCATAGAGTACTTTTCAGGGAAGGAGGAGGCGATTCACAGTCACAGTGCAGTGTCTATTCATGACTCTTCTCTTTGACCTACAATTTTATACTTGAGACTGATTGATCGATGAACCTGACAAGAACAGCTCATGTAGTCAACAATACTAGTCGGAGGCGTAGAAAGAGAGTTGCTCAGGTGGTGAAGATTCACCACAAGATAATCCACAGCATCTTCTGTGGAGTAGGTGAAGGGAAATAGCAATGGATTATGGAGGATATGCCAAACTGCTGATATTTGCTGAGGAGATTCTGTGAAACGAAGGCTGAAATGATATCCACACATACCAAGCTTGCCCGCTGGAATAAAGGAGAGTCGATCAATGATGCAATTGATGACGCCAACCCATCTAATACCTCCACTTCGCTCCGAGTTCCCCACATTGAAGGAGATACGTTCAGAACGGAGAGCATAGGCTGGATACTAGGAGACAATGACATCATTGATGTCGGTTCGGGAGATCCTACAGAATTTGACCCATGAATATCAGGAGATCCCCCATACTTCGAAACATGTGATCGGTCTAATCGCGCTTGCTGTAGATCTGTATTGATGTGGTGTATCAGCTCCCGAATATGAGGCGAAGCCATAACCCAGAGAACAACGTAAGAGAATAGAAAATTCATTCGAAGTAAGTCAGCTTCTTGTTCCAGAGAGAAAGGTTGATCCATTCGCTTATACAATTCAAACACTCGAACATCTTCATAAGCAGGACTTAATACTTGGAAAGATGGAGGTAAATCAATTACAGGTTGTGAAGTTAATTGTGAGGGTACCTGCTGTGCTTGTTGTACTTGCTGCACTTGCTGCACTTGTTGTACTTGTTGTACTTGTTGTACTTGTTGTACTTGTTGTACTTGTTGTACTTGCTGCACTTGCTGCACTGGTGAAACCTGTGACATCTGGGATATCGCCATCGCCTGCTGAGGCATCATATACACACTTCCCATGTACGGAACATACCCTGTAGTGTACAGACCGGTAGAAATGACAGGATACATGGAGTTGGCAGTTGTAGCCAGCATGGGAGAATAGGGATTTAACACAGCAGGAGATACAGGAGATGATATGATGGGCCTTCCTGCAGAGTAGGAGCGAGAGTCAGTAGTGAATGCATCTTCAGTAATGTATTCATGAGCCTCTTTCACAGGTTCTTCGAAAATATATGTATCCTCGGTGATAGAAGAGGAATCACTACGAGGATCCGAGGGGTGAAGACGATGGGAAGACGGCATGTACCGATAATTATCCTCATGGACGAAATCATCGTGTCGAGTGAATGAGGACTGTTTGGAACTAGTCTTGTCCGACCGATGATTATTTCGCTGTGCTCGTTTCACGGGTAATGAAAGAATCTGTCTGCAGTACGTACGAAGCTGTGAAGCAAAAGTGAGAGAAAGCGAATATTCAGCGAGATAGCGATACTAGTTATCAGATCTGTTTATTCCCTACTCTCATGTATTTGCGAGTGATGTCATCCAATCGGTTAATTTGCTGTCTATAGCTGTATTGCTGATGCTCGATAAAAGAGAGAATGCTCTCTTCGTATGTACCAGTTGGTGATCTACCCGCCATCTGGTTGAGAAGATTTATATTAGGTTTGAACTTCTCCATAAAGTTGGAGTAGAAATTCAAGATCTGCTTGCACTGCAGTATCTGTAAAATCTTCCTTACACTACTGCAGGACAACACTTCGCTACATGACCCTCTACTCATCAGTACATACTTCTACACAGACGTGGTGTTATCGAGTCTCTGGATATCTTCTTTCGAAGTATACTTGTGCAGTAAGTAATACTTCTCTTGTATAGCAGATGGCAGCGAACTTTCACAGTTTCGCACTTCATCCTGCGCGCTATCACGATAGGCCAGTGCACGGTGCAGTGTTGGTATCTCTTGGATCTCTCTATAATACGGAAACAGTAGCTCATAACATAGAGAGATTAGGTGGTCGTTCTGCTCCAGCAGAGCATCCTGTGCTTGCTGTTGTATGCTAGGAAATGGCTGCTGCATGTTCACGGCGCATCTCAGGGCCTCACGAAGCTCCGGTCTCGCAGGTATCCAGTGGTGAGTGAACATCTCGTACAATATCACGCAAAGCGGCTGAAGCAGAGTGATGCATAGCTGCTTGAGCTCGTAGAGCACATGGTTGACCGATGATGTGATGACATCAATCAGGATACAGTTCAGCGATCGTGTTCGAAACAGTCGCAGCATCAGCCAGTCTTTCGCCAGTGCTTCATCAGAATACTCTGAATCAAGATATGCCTTCAGCTCGCTTTCGTAGAAGGCTTGACAGTCGTACAACTCATCGATTACCTCTTGCGCTTCAGGCATCTTCATCACAATAGGTAATACTTCATTCCACTCACCACTCACTCTTATGTCCACCTCTTCTTCCTCTCGCTCTCTTGACCCACGAAGGTCTACAAAGTCCTTTTCCCGGTATTGATCAACTTCTCCCGGGATAGGAAGCTCGAAAAGTCCATCAAGCGGATGGGCTTGCAAACTAACGCAGTAAATGTTCCGACAGAGTGCTTGAAGACACAAATTACTAGATAAAAAAGAAATGAAAAGACTACAATCGCTGGGAGCAAAAGGGACAATAAATGGCATTGAGATCTCCTGGTGCGTGGATATGAGTCAGTGAACAGTGAGGACATGAACAAGAGGATCGGTTTGTGTGAGTGAAAAAGGGAGTGTTCATATAAGCGATATGGAATTGATGCAGCAACTGGCGCTTGTAAGCACCAAAGCTTTTTATCGAAGAATTTTGCTTATGGGAATTCGACAAATCTCTATGATCTGCAGAACCTAAATCAGGTTCTGGTGCCTTGGATGACTCCACAGGAGAATCACCCGAAGCCGGATTTGCTATTGAATATTAGATCGAATCAATAAATTACATGACTTCGCCATAGCGTCATTTGATGCCACTGCTTCCCTTGTTTCAGACAGCTCGATATTTGTTTGAGTTGTCTGTGCAGACTCTGAGCGAGTAAAAGGCTCTAAATGGAAGAACAGGGTAGAGCCTACGTGCACTGCACAATTTAATCGCTACAGAAGAAGGCATGGAGAGCAAGTATTCTCCACGACTTTGAATGAACTCCTTCACAGAGAAGAGCCACATCAAATACTATATGAGAAGAGAGACCCATCTTTACAGCTTGCAAGATCGGGATATTGTAAGTTTCGAGATGATACATCTCTTTGATAGTTGACTCCAACGAAGGGTCATCAATAGGAAGCCTGAAACTGAGTGTCTCTTATCTAGCTTACTCTGGACGATTTAACAACTTCTTATCGAAGGCACGACGGAGCAGCTGTGTGAGATTGTCATTATTAGTAATCTAGTAGAAAGGGGAATAAATCCCGTACGAATATACGAGAAGACATGCGCAGAATCCGCTGAGTTGGCGAAAAAAGAAAAGGCAAGTTTGTCTGGTTCTGATTCTCCAAGCAAATTCCTACAGAAGAAAACGAATCAGGTGAAGAAGAAGGTTCGCCCAAAATCGGCAATATGCGGTTGATGACACTACATCAGCAAAGAGGCAATGCAGATACAGTTTCAGCTGTTCAGCGTTCACCCCCATATCACTGGCAATCGTTCGAACATTCCTCCCCAAAATGAAGTTGGTCTGATTCGTCACCTGACGCGTGCGATCGCACGCCGACGGAGCGGAGGAGTCGTAGTTGAAGGAGGTGTTTTCGTAGATGAAGTGGAAGACGGCAAGAATGCCTGCGATTCGGGAAGGGACATCGGGCACTAGAGATCAGTCGCGAGAAGAGTCCGCACTGTGGAGGAGACTCGTGACCAGAGGCTTGATTTCTGCCCAGGAGAGCAGTGGGAATGTGAAAAGCTGGAAAAAGAGAACCTCGATGAGGATCTTGTGTGCAGGAGAAATCCCCTTCTTCGCGTCGCGCTGCAGAAGACTGCTTGACGCAGGCAGACATGTAGTCATGAGGAGGTAGAGCTCGGTTAAAAGACCAGTGATCTCCGTCACTCTACTTGTCACTTGTGGAGAGGAAATAAACATCGTCGGAGTATCGTATTTCCGAAATAGATAGAAGGCAATGTCCATACCGTTGTGGATAAACTGCAGGGGAATTGGATCGAACTCGTTCAGAACGTGAAAAATGAGGTCCATATTCGTGATGAGTGAGGAGAAAGACTACAACTCATTAAGTGCTTCTTATACTACCTTGCTGCTACTTATTCCACGGCAAATGCAAGTAGCACGCTTTGAGGAAAAACTCATCACTTTAATAAGACTCTGCGAATGAAGCAAGTTTACCATGCTCACCAAAATAAATGACTTTAAATCGTCCAATTTCGACAACTGCATCACATCAATTACCTGCTTCTTCCAATCTCTCGTAGATTGCATGATATACGACTACTATGAACTCACACCACAGACCATACGAGAAGAACTAGAATACGTGACCGGCACATTGAAGTTGCATTATCTCCACGATATCTTCCATTCAGATTCTTTTTGTCCTTTTTCAGCACCCCTTTTCTCGAAAACTCTATATTCTACAGATTCATACACTTTCGAGAACAAATTACACACAGGCGAATGAACCGATTGAACCAGTCTGAAATCCTTTCATCATTCAGATCAAAGTTCCAAATCAGGTCCACGATTGGATTTTCTTCTTCTTCAAGGTACAACCGAGACATCCGCGAAATAATGAATAATCGGCAGAAATTCCCCCGATATTTGGAGTGGTTCAAACAAACAAGTCCAACTACTATTAAAAGGAGTGTGTAAAAATCTGAAGAGCATGTCTGCATCATACGGGGTCATTACCTCTTCCATCTGCAATTTCGACCACGAACAGATGTCACACACTTTCTTTATCCGACGGACAATGCCATATACATTATCCACTGTCACTCCGGGCATTGTGAGTAAGATATCTACTCGCTCTACATCATACTTCCTTCCCGTGAGGTAATCTCCATCTACGCGTCCCATTGCTTGCTCCAGACTAGGCTCCTGCTTCCCCTTCTTCAACATCTCGAACATCTACTTCTCAATCTGCGTAGATGTGCTACGATGCTGGAATCATTATCCGATTGCGACCACAGAATCCGCATACGAGGAAAGCTGCGTACTAGAACCATCAGCTTCGATTTGAGGTCTTTCGTGTCTCTCAATTTCGTGGTTTCGATTAATAAAATCGGATATTCGTAAGTTCGACACATGTGCTCCATCTGCTTTTTCAGACGTCCATTCGTCAGCGAATTCACCAGATCTGAGTAACTCTTCCTCTCCACACCAATCGAGCTCGAAAGAACATAGTCACAGATCGTAAGTGTCACCGGAAGCAGTTGAAAGCCATGAGAATACAATGCCGCGGGAAGAGACGATTTGAATTCGCGGGAATCCACAATTATTGACGGGGTCGTTATTTCCTGCTGGCGAGTGGACGAAGTGGACTGTAGTTTGGGTCTGCTGCTCAGACAAGCAAGTGACATACATATTTTTCCATGTCTGTAGATGAACCATTCGATCTCGTTCCTTAATCAGTTTTTTGAATCCCTCCATTTCGCTGTTCAGTTCTGCAAAGTAATCGCGCTGCTCTGCGCCAGCGTAGCAGCAAAAATAGAGGCGTTCCAGAATCGTTCCTTTCGTTTTCAAATTGAAAAACTACATATGAAGCAGGCTTCTCCACATACCTCTGCCTGTCGAATCGAGGTGAGATTTGCATCCACCACAACCACGAGACTCGGCTTCAGACGTGTAAAAGGATTTGGGAAGTTCCCTGAGTCGATACAGGAACAGATAAACACCTCCAAGTTATCATAGACACCTACTTGTCAAACATCCTTTCAAACAATACCTTTCACTTCTATAGTATTTATTCCCTCTGACTCTAACTCTATTATCTTTTCAAATCCCAAAAACTTTTCCCTCCAATTCGAGGGTACTTTACCATCCAAATACTTCTTTACCTTCGTCAACAACTGCTTCTCCTTTTTATAGCTTGTCTTACCTTCACTCGAAAAGCGATGAAGCACACGTCGCAACGAAAGAAAGCAGGAAATATCGGAGAAGAGGAGATAGTTGTGGAGTTCCACCGCCACTTTCATGCTTATTACGCTCAGAAGCACCCTCTTCTTTTTTCCTTCTCCATTCTGGTTATATTCAGAAAGGATGCGTTTTACTTCTACCCACTTCTGAGGAGGTTTAAACCACTCTCCTTTCTTTTCCAAAATAGAAAAAATCTCCTGGTTAATGCACTCTAGTAGCTTTTCTGCTTCATTCAGCTTCATCCAATAAGATTCCGTAATTCTGCCTTCACGAACTTTTGCAAAAGATCCTTGAATCTTCTCGTATGCAGTCACGATGCTAGTTAAACGAATCGAGCGAATAAATCGGACAAGAAAGACAAGCTCATGGAGAAGATCACGAGTCTTCTGGGAGTACTGACTTCCATGACTGTGTAAATCGCGAGCAACAATTCCAGGAAACACTGACTGCAGGCAAAACTCAAGTGAGAGGGAATCATTCAAATCGCACTGCAGAAGTTTCAGCTCTTTAATTTCGCTTCGGACCATTTTCTCCAAGAGCAGATGTGCTTTCTACATATAAATGGCACGTCACTCCACACCTCCATCCACTCGGCGTATTCAAACAAACACTCTTCCAGTTGCAGAGGATATTTACTCAAAGACTCGCTCACAATGTCTCGAAACCGAGGGTACAAGAATAAAAACGACACTGTTAGCTTATTGAGGAAAGAGGAGAGCTGAGGAAACGCGTAGCAACATCCCATCGCATTGTCACTAAAGCACTTCACAAAACCATTGCACCGATGTCGAAAGAGTAGAATACAGAACAGAGTCGTATTTCCAGAGTGTAGAAGATGAGAATCACAGACGAGAAGGCCTGCGATGTTTTGATAAGGGATATGGTTCTGAAGAAAGTCCAACTGGAGAAGAACAGAAGTAATGAAATACACTCCTCCGTTTTTATACAACTGCTGACGTTCTTTGATATTTCCTGACTAGAAGGAATCGAAAGAATGGAACACTTACGTTGGCAGTCACCTCTTGCGGAAATAATGATTTATCCAACGACATTTCACTTAATTCTTCGATCAAAAACGGGATCTACATGAGCAAGATACGAATACGGAAACCATATTATCCGCATTCAAGATGAACACAACTTGATGTGATTCTTTGCATTTTAATGCATAATATTTGATAAATCGCGCGATAAGCTATAAAACAAAACAGTATTTCAGTAATACTTCACGATAGCCACACTCACGAGAGAGTACAAGAAGTCCATCATCTCCTAAGAGATCAACGACTCCCTGTTTCAGAAAGTTCATATAGAGAAACTATTCGAACTTGAAAAAACCAGTAAAAAGAGGAATGACAAGGATTTTACTTTCCCACCAAAACATAAAGAGGTCTAGAATGAGGCTAATATAACTATACAATCTGTAGTGATCTAGGATCTATGAATCAGATCTAATAACGGATATTTCCCCAAACTAATTCCACTTATTAGTATTATCAAACTAGAACCGCGATTATTGAGAATAATCTTATACTGTGTTACAATAATAAATATCTGAATGGAGAACCTAGATTCGACTCATAAGAATGGGGAAGAGCAAATATCCCTATCCATCTCTCGAAGATTGAGGAATCAAAGGAATTCTGTAATTCAATATTTATCGTTGATCCCTCCTATCGTGGAGTGTAAATGGATGCCAGCTGAACTCTATACCTCTATCGAGCCTAGCACTATTGTTGATTTTCCTGTACTTACGGAGGCAATTGCTGAAACCACTATTATTCCACGTATGAGTTTAAAAAGGGATTCTGCTAACATTATTGACGAAGAATTGTACAGAGATTGGAATTCTCGTCGTGATTCCATTATTGACGCATTGCTACAGACAAAGATTCCTATGATACCAGAGGTCTCTACTTCCTATGATGAACCCCAAAGCGATCCTCCTGAGATGCCTTCTTTGAATTATTTTTCAAATGAGGTTATCTACTACAACAATGGTATTTTAGAGCGACCGAATGTGGATTTGCCGCTTCCTGTTGTTTATGCTGTCCCCTTGTCTAATTTAGCCTGGAATAGTGATGAGAGTGAGAACGATGATTGTTCGATTTATTCCTCTGATAGTTCGCTGAGTGAAGGTGTCCAGTATGATTCTCTGTATTCAAAGTGTCCCTATTTTATATGTAGAAAGGATTATTTATGTCCCATTTGTCTTGAATCGCCTCGAACACCTGTATCTACTTTTTGTGGACATATATTTTGTGAAAAGTGCATTAAGAGACTGTTTCGGGTTTGTCTTCATTCGTTTCGTGATGTATAGCAAAATTGTGTCGATTGGAAGTGTCCCAAGTGTAGAACTCCTTTAACTCTGACCGACTTTCATCCTATTTACCTCTCCTAAAGTTTTGTTTATTGTTGTATTAATTATTTCGTTATTGATGTGATATTGTTTGTCAAACAAATAACCGCGGACAGGATTGTCAAAATGACAGCTCATTTTACTTTTGTTTTTCACTGGAAATGAATGAACTATCTGTGAGCGGCGGTTCTAGGAACCGTTCTGTCCTTCAGTTCCAGTGTCCAACAAATGTACTTGTCAAACATAGTTGTGAATTATAGAGAATTGGTTTCATTGATAAATCAAAAGAGCTATACTATCTTAAACTTCAACAGTTGTCAATTGTATGTGAATCACAGTACTATTTAATATTAGAGAGAAGATGAGCCTCAAGAATACTCTGAATTATTTCAAGATGACTCGCCCTCCCCCAAGCAATCTTCAACAAAATCAATTCCATGTAACTATTATGAAGATCAGCATATAAGAAGGTATGTTACATCGATTTGGGTTCAGTTTAGGTATCGATTGAAAAAACGTCCTTCTTTGAATGGTATTGGGTGGTGATGGGATATTATATCTAGTAATCCATGTTCCAGAAGTGATGGGATCTTATCAGTTTTTTGGTAGGAATGAGGAAGAACCTAAATTTGAGGAAGCTGTATATGTTAAAATCAGATTTTACTTCTAGTTCATTCCACCTCATTTGGCTCGCTATGAATTGGAAGAGGAGTGCTATTCTTTCAATTGACTTGCATACTTTCATTTCTTCTTATTTGTATATCATTTTTTATGTTTCTCAACTCTCTTTGTTGTATTCATCTTTTGTCAAAACCCGATCATACACTCTATATTTCAATTCCATTAAATGGCGGAATCTCCTATCATTCTCATTGCAGGGCAAGAAAAGTGTGGGAAGAGTAGTATAATAGATGTCGTTTTCAAGCGTAAATCGGTCTACAACACTTTCTTCCTCGATAAGACTTCGTTTCTGAACAAGTTCACGTCAAAAAGGAATCCGTTTGTCGAATATAACATCTGGGAGTTACCAAGCGATCCTAAAGAAATTCAAGAAGAGTTCGTCAGTATTAATACAAATATAAAGAGAATCAAGATTCTGATATATGTGTTTAGTCTAGAAGTATGTTGCTCCACTTTCGTTCTTTCTATAGAATTCGAATGCAAAGTATAGTGGATTTCAAAACTCTGTGATCAATGGGCTGATCGATCTGCTACAACGTCTAAAAGAGGCTAAGGACCTGCATCTTTCCTTGTTTTTCCATAAGAGCGATATTTCTTTGAGTACCGAGCAGCAGAACTGTCCAGATGACTCATCCATCTAACTCCTAGCCTACCAGAAGTTTGTGCAAACCTTGGTTTCGGAGCAGCTGGCGAATCTGGATATGCACATCACCACCAACATCTGCCGCACCTCCATATACGACAACTCGATTTTCGACGGGATAAGCAAGTGCATCCAGCGCATCCTTCCCCGTCGAACCAACGTGCAGAACCTGCTCAACGCGCTTTCGCAGAGCTGCAACATGGACAAGGTGTATCTCTTCGACACGCACAGCAAGCTGTGCATCGCGATGGACAGCACTCCCAACGAATCGGGGCTCTACGAGCTCTGCTGCGACAGCATCGATGTGGTCTTCGAACTCGTGAACATCTACTGCACCGACGCCGAAAAGACGGACGCCAACACGCTGGCGGACGTGCTGAAGGCGGAGGAGGAGCAGCGGAGCGATCCTGTTGTGTCGTCGATCGTGTAGACGGTGGAAATGGCTCTGAACGGTAGGCTGGAGAAGGCGAAGATGAAGTACATGGTACACTTCTACCACTCGATTCGAAACATCGCTTTCGTCTGCGTGATTCGCGAGGAAAACTTCGACAAGATGGGACTGATCGAGTACAACCTACATTGTGTTTCACAGTACTTGCTTGAATTGTATAAACGAAAGGACTGAAGCGTTTGTTAACAAACACTGGAAAATAGACTGGGGAGCGACTCTCCTCTCGATAGAAACTCTTTGATGAGCATCGGACTTGAGATCTAGGCTTTACAGTCCTCTCTTCGCCTACGCTGTACTCTTGTTGCAGCCGAATCGCCAGTCGTCTCGCCTCTTCCACGCGATGGGCGTCCAGGAGGGCAAGAACGAACTGTTTCGCTTCGATCTGCGACATCACATTGTCCTTGTGGACACACTTGTGCAGCGCCTTTTCCACCTCCTCCAGCGATGGCAGCGTTGCGATCAGGCTTCTCAACTCGCCACAATCGTCCACCGAGCCTGTCCGAAGGACTCTCTGGTAGCAGGAGCAGATCCTCTCCGCCTGCGAGAGCGATTTGTCGACCGGCGAAGAGGACTGTGGCGCACTCTGCTCGCGAGGACGAGAGGCCATCGCTCTGCGCAGACGGGTGCACTGACTCGATGACAACTCCGACCCAAAGCACTCGATGAACCCAGACAGCAACTCGCGGTTCTTCGAACTCAGCAGGCATCGCATCGTCGACTGCAACTCGATCTGGCTGACGCGAATGTGCAGCGACCGAAGTCGGAGCCACACAGAAGAGTCAATGCGACGTTCTGGGAGCTTTGCAAACTATGAATCACATTTTGTTTCTAATTAAACATGTTTAAAAAATTCACAAATACGAATGTCGCGATACTCCGATATCTGCGAAATGAGATCGAGATAGGCCTCCAATCGTTCAGGAGAATTAAAACGCGACTGTAGCTCGGCGCAGATGTACGCCCGGTTCATCACCTCGTCATCTCTGTCTAATTCGACCGAGAGGCCTCTAGAAATCAGGGAATCAGCACTGCTCCACCTGTCCAGAAAATAAACGATGCTCTGCGTCAGAAATGGAGCGAAGCTGCTTCTGTCCGAAGATGGCGCGAGAATGCAGATATATTTGTACAACTCCCAGACCGAAACTTCGCGGTGGGAGGCAGAAAAGTCTCTCATTTTGTTTCCGAGCGTGCGGACGATCAACGGCAGCGCGAAGTTGCGAGATTCCGTGATGCTCAAGAGGGAGATCAAGATGTCGGAATCGGAGACTCCGTCCATCTCCACACACCTCAGGAAGACTTGCTTGGGAAGAAGATAGCTCTGGAGCAACATCTCCTTGGTGATGTTCATGCACACCTGTCTGTACTTCGGAACGACGAGGAGGGCGAGGAGGAACTTCCTGTAGGTATTTGCGGTCAGCTTCGTATGTCTGTGAACCAGATGTGCGTACACTTGTGCGATCCCTTCGAGGTAGCCATACCGACTGAACTGGTCGATTATCTCGGCTGTTGTGACATCTGTGTATCCGACAATAGAATAGTATCGATAAAAGTAAATAGAACCCAAATCCGTTGACTTCAAATCTCCAGCCTTTTTTATTAATTGAGACACCAGCACACTCGGTATCTTCTCTCGATATTGGAAGACTTTAGCAGCTGCTTCCTTCAGAGAATTCAACGAGTCACTCTTCTCAATCAATTCTGATAAACTTGATATCGTCTAGAAATAGCCACATATCGAAACACAGTACAGGAGGCGTTACAGGCTCGGAACTAGCAAAAGAGCGAAAGGAACCGATGCTAGAGAGTCACAGATGGTAACAACTCAAACGATGCAGATTGGACTAAAGCGACAGAAGGAGGGAAAAGGAGAGCATTTGAAAGCTTCATCACGTTCTTCGGCACACTTCGGAATGATGAAAACATTTCTCAAACAAACAGTGAAACGTTTTTTCCCCTTCTTCGACTTTTCCGACTTCCTCTTCTCCTTCTTTTCCTGCTGCATCTTGTAATACTCCAGCAGTATTTTCTGTGTGCGAATCTCTTCCGGAGACAGTCTATATTCAACTATCCGCTCCTACCCTACCCAGTCCACTCGTCGTCCTCCATCATCGTTCCTACAGCGATCTCTTCATCGATGCCGACCGTGTTGTCTTCGGTGTCGTCGAGGTCTTCGAAGACATTAGCCGTCTTCAGATGAGTGGAGAATGAGGCTGCGATTCTCCCCCTTCGCACCACGACGAATCCATCGTCCCTCTCCTCTGCAGGAGCGGTGCTGTCTCTCTCTTCCTGAGCAGCGGAGGGCAACGAGGGTCGTGTTTCGGAAGGCTTTTTCGCACGTCGTTTTCGCTTCGAAGCGACGGTCGTGACGCGATGCTCGGCGAGCGACTGCTGCTGCATCCAGCGAAGACGCTCCGCACTGGCTCGCAGCAAGGGGTGGCCCAGACGAGTGCCGAGACGTCTCGCAGCCACCACGTAGGCGTTGAACTCGGTCTGGACATGAGTCGGAGATGGCACTCACGATGAGACGCTGTCGGCTCTCGATGGAGAGGAGGTCGTGAAGCGACAGGGAACGCGAAGACAGCTGCGAGGAAAGCAGATGCACTCTATCGAGACGCTTCCGAAGGGAACGCATGCGTCTGTACACATCCTCGAGCAGCTCTCCGACAGAATCCACTGTCAGCTCGGAAGAACGATCGGAAGAGATGGAGGGAGAATGCGGAGATGAGCATCGGTGAGGGAGAAGAGACACAAACTCACTGCAATCCGATAGAACGGAGGGGTAGTAGAGAGAAATCTCTACTATGTTGTCGAGGACGAAACTTGTCAACCTCTCGATCAATTCTGTGCAGTGGTAACCCTGATCATCAAGACAGTTAAGACAACTGTACACGAATGGCGGAAAAAACCTGGGGCAAACGCTCAAATTGGATCGAATCCATCAGCTGCTCTGAACAGAGAGCGACTAGCGATGAGCAGTGATCGTCTAGACTCCTCGAAGAGAAATGATAGCATTTTCCAAACAAGGTCCCAGAATCATCACAATCACATATTTCCAGATGTCCGCCGAGTGCCTCTACTCGCGAATCGCTAGCAATGTGGAGATGACTGTACGCTTTCTTGATTCCCAAAAAATACCTAGTATCAACAGCACTATTTATCGTTACATCTGCCCTGAGGTGCTCTGCGCAAAGCATCCATCTTTAGCAGGAAACACACAGCGAACACACTACATGTTAGTCTCAAGTTGCATAGGGACAATGGAAGGAAGAAGGGCGTAGATGCATCCCGGATCGAGCGATTCTGGGAAGAGAGTCCGCGCTACAGCAGTTCGAACGCATTGTTGTGTAGAGTAGTAATAAAATCCGTACAGTTGTCCTTGATCTGTAAGAATCGTATTAAAGCCATCGTGACACAATATCTGCACAACTGTTAAGTGGAGATGGTACATTGTGTTCACCTGCAAAGGATGTCTATGCAATCGAGACATTTCTGTTCGAGTGGGTCGATAACTTGGCCAATAGTATACTCCCTCTTCGCAGACAACACACGTGTGATTTCCATGGCATGAAACAAGATTGACGTTCGATAAACTCACTGCTAAAGGTTTCTCAACAAAAGGAGTCTCGCTGTCGGGGATCTGCCCATTCTGATTATCTCCCCACATATATAGCGCTCCTGTGGAAGAAACAGCAGCAAAATGGACATTACCGCAAGCGATCTGTGTAAATGTTGTAGAGTCATCAATGGAAAGTTTGCTACATAAGAAGAGCAAAAAACCGATACGAAAAACGAAAAAGAGAATCAGAAATCTGCCGATTAAATGGACTTGAAATGTACAGTGATCCAGTTGTAGTAAGAACAAGAAGATTATGTTTTCCCAGTGCTATCGTGGCAATAGGATCTGGAATCGAGCAGGGCCGAATTGTAGGAGAAGCAAGTTGTAGATTAGCTGTGTATAGCGAGTTACTGTCGACAAAGTAAATTGTTTTTGAATTTGTCAGGAAACGAGTTACCTACTATGAAAGACAAGCAGAAGGAACACGTTTCGAAAGGTTGAATTGAACATAGAAAGATTTGTAGCAAATTGCTTTGAGACCTTGTTTTTGGAAAGAACAACGATGCTGTCATAGCAGACAGGATCTCGCTGGAAAAGAGAGAAACGATTCATTAGTTCGTTAATAATGCGGTATTTATCGTTCGATTGAAGAAGGGAATAGAGGAGCACTACTTACTAGATAAAAAACACATCTACCTCGAATGCTCTTATTCTCAAAGGCTGTGTCGCACGGCGTATAGTTCATCTACCGATAAATATCACCATGTATAAAAACAGAATCCTCATTCGGCAATAACAAGTTCTGCTGAAACAGATATTTGACGATATTGATAGAATCAAACTCTGCTACAAAATAAACACATATCCAAGTAAAAAACCAGCGAGGTGAAAAACTCCTTGATCCAGACTGTTCATTGACTCAACCAAACTGATTTGATTTTTCGAAATACAGTTGATAAAGGAATCGACGTCATCTTGGCGAATCACATAAAGCACATCATCGCTTTTCATTCGATGTGATTTTAGATATTCTCGCAGACGGATCAACAAACTCTCTACTTGCATCCCTTTGAATATCCAACAAACAAAGAAATGTCAAATAACTTCAAATTCTTCATCAAATGCCGCTGATGGCTTTAAAAAGAAGCAGTTTTCCCACGCTAACACCCTACATGTTACGCCTCGCCAGCCCACTACACTCCTCTTCCGTAGCAGGACAGCAGTCCATAGAGATCGGTGCCTCCGATGAACGACTGCTCCATCACTGCCTCGATGTGGTGCGAGTTCGGATGGACGGCCAGCACAACTCCGTACATTCCAAAGGGCGCATCATTCCCCCCGATCACCACAAACCGGTCGCCAATCGCCGGTACGACCTTCATAATCTCTGTGGGAGAAATGGTGCACGAATCGGGCTCCCAGAAGCCAAGCAACTCAGGACAGCAGCGTATGTGAATCGGCTTGGTCCGCTGCTTCACCGCAAGTCGATCCAGCCAAGAAGTGAGCGCTTCTGCCTGCTGTTTGTTGACACACTGACTGTTCCGATGCATCATAATCTCGCCGCTCTTCTCGTGGTACGAACAGAACGCGCTCATTTCACGCCTCGACTCGAATAGGTCATCGATCGACGTGCTGCAGTCAGTGTTGGCGATGCGATCAAACACTGCGGGGAAGTGATTGCGAAGATCCATCAACGCATGCAGCGCCTCCGATGTGTAGCGAAGATCTTGCTTCCATGTGTAATCAGGATCGAACAACGCAGAATAGGGCTTCGCAAGAGGACAATAAGGAAGCGGAGTGTCATAATAGCGAGTGTACGGAGACTGCTTAAACCAGCACTGAGCATATCCTACAAGTTACCTGAAGTTTGCAAACCCACGAGGATTGACGTGATCTCGATGCACCCAGTTCATACCGATGTCACAGTCTTCCTGCGACGATTGAACCATGTACCGAGAGACCAGCATCTCAACAGCATGACGAGGAATCTTCAGGATTTCGGCCAAGTCATAGGATGTGTACCACTTCGAACGGAGCGATTGCAGCACATTACGAGAAGAAGTGATGAAGGGAAGTTGCGTCAGCTTGACGGTGACCAACTCATCTTTAATTGCTTCTATGTACCCCACAGCGCCTTGAAGCGAGTGAGATGACATGGACCCAGCGCCAAGGAATGCAACACAGTCTCCCTTCTTTATCCGACTCCAAATCGACTGGTCGTTCAGGAGAGTGAAGCGAGGATTTGTGATTTTCGAGACAGGCTGAACGAGCTGGAAGGGGAAAAGAAGACACTCGTTGTGATATTCGTAGTGAAGCCTTCCACTCATGCGCTCACGAATTAAGCCTGTCACCGGAAGAAGTTTTAAGAGAATATTGACTTCTTGGAGATCGACTCCTCCCAACCCAAGTACGGATGGACGTCCCTCCAGTGCATCATGCACCATATGCGTCATAATTCGCTGCACAGACTCCGCAAATACTGCATTATTGCTAGTGATCTGTAGTGTGTTTTTCCCTGGCTCGAAAGAGATAGAGTACTTCTTTGTGATGATTCCAATAATGATGGCATAATGACTACACCATGACGGGTAGCAAACCATACGCTTTAGAGAATTCGACGCCAGTTTCTTCAACACTCCCAATGTGAGGTCAGCTTCTCGGATTCTTGGTGGGATCTTGATGACGGTGGTCGGGTGTTTACTATACCTTCCAGTTGTCACGATCCTCAGATTGACTAACGAAGTCTCACAGTTGGCGAAATCAATGTACATCGCATCTGCAAGAGGTCGGAGTCGCAGAACAGTTTCTTGAGGGCAGGAAGGCTTGCCTATTGTTGTGTTTTGAAAAGAACAGTGCACTCGATGGATACTGCGGAATAACGAGCTCTGGAAAGGGAAAGAATAGCTTCCAAAATTATGACTCGAGTACTGGAACAGTTTCGTGTGGCCAACGCAGTTACGCTTCTTCTCTTCTTCAGTGAGTCCAGCGTCCACATTCAACATGCGTATGGCATTAATTAGACGTTGCGCATCGATAAATGGGATCAGATTCACACCTTCCCACGGATTTCGCTTGTTGTTCATATCAATCGAGAAGGATTCGGGGTAGAAATCAGCAACCGGAGATCCTTCTTGCACAAGAACACGATAGGACTTGGGCAGCAAAGACTGACTCTGAGGAGGAAGACAAGCAAGTTGCTGCACGAAAGGAGAGAACGGTGTTCCCAAAGAAAATGGTTTATACTCCCTACAGTTGAGGACTTTCCATAGCGATACATCTTATACTTGGCGAGATCGGAAGCAAAAGGAGAGTAGTGATAACGATAGTACCACGACCAGCTTTGAATTCCACGATAATAGTAGGAAATCACCCAGTAGAGTCCCTCATAGTAGTTCTTGCAGATATCGTTCAGTATTGCCTTGTTTTCTTTGCTTGAAGATGACAAGAATGAATACCAGGAAGACATAAGTTCAGCTTAGCAAAGTAGTAATAGTCCTTGTAGTTATTTGCTTTATTTTTAAGCTTGGAACGGATGTACGCCTCCGATTTGATGATGGGAAGTCCTCCAGGCACCGCCCTCTCCGGATGAGGATCCTACTCATCATGTCACGCAGCAAGTTTCACAGGAGGCGAACTCATCCGACCCACCGAATGATGTGACTTGGACTGCTCTGCGCGCGATGCGAAGACAAAGCTCTCGGACTCTCCCACCTTTGCGAAGAAGCGTCGGAGTGAAGGAAGCACCGGCTTCGCGTCTTCGACAAGAAAACCATGGGTTGATGAGATGACACTCCTATGATAGAACTGGAACGAAAAGGGAACTGATAGGTGTCGATGATGTACTGAATCGATCCCTCTCCAATGTCCAGCGATGGCAGTTCGGGAAGGAAGTCGTTTCCGAGCAAAATCATGATAAAAATGAAGTCGTCAATCAGTCGTTCGCGAGATTCCTCTGAGATCCAAGTCGCATTCTTCGGCTGCAGATCGTTCAGTAGATAGCAACGGAGGAGGGAGACGTGCAGGACTTCCCACTTGCTCTACTGTTCAGCAAAACGAGAAAACTCACCTTCGCAATGGCCCGATCATCGATCTCCTCGTGCTTCATGAATGTGAGGAAATTGATGACCTCTCGGAAGAGAATAATGTTCACGTCATGAAGCGACAGAGAGAGAAGGATTAGGTCCGCATCGAGACCATAGATGCAGTGACGATAGGAGGGATTATAATCTGAACTGGTGCAGATGTACCGAATAAACTCCATGATCTTGTGTTCCCCTTCTCCCGGAACAGTGTGAGAGGAGTACAGAATCTTTGTATTCCTCCAAAGAGGATCATCTGAAATCTTCTTTCGAATGAAGTACTCAATTATCGAGTCCACTTTCGCCATAAACTCAGTTCCCGGAGTGATGCAGTTCGAGTCAAATACCTCTCCAGAATATCCAGTCAACTCCATTTCTTCACAGCGATCACACACTGTCCGAAAACGGCGCGAACGTTGTTGATTCAGTTTTGCTCGCGGAGCAACACCATCCACAGCAATAAACATCAACTTTTTAGGCTGGATTTGCTTGAAAATGTGAGAAATGTATCCCATCACGTAGGAGGCCACTTGGTCCGTAGATGGCACTTTTCCTAATGCTGACTCTCCGTGTGTAGCATTATGGATAATTCCATTTACGTCTAAGTAGAGATAGTCGCAATGAGGCAGATATTCATTTGAAGTTACCACCTCATTAATGAGCGGATATCTCTCTGACAGGTAGCGGTAGAATTTTGGGATTCCCATGAAGTGAGGTAAAGAAATGATAAGTTCTATTTTTAACACAGTGGATATCTAAATGGATTCAACAGTTCACCGAGACGAACTAGATCATCGAGTGCTATTTGAAAAACACTCGATTCATCCTATGGGAAAACTCTCTCTGGATAAAACTGCATGCAATGAGAGAATTAAAACAGGAAAATGGGTAAAACATTTGATGTCAGAACACTCGTCGAAAGTGTGCATTTCCGTGGATCCACGGTAGAGAGAGTTTGAGCACATAAAAATAGGAATGTTTGTAGAAGTGACACAATTCATTCCCGCCTAGCATGCGCTCAACGTGATATCCTAATTCAGAAAGTCTAAAAGACGCAATTAATAGAAAAATCAAATATCAAGATTCTAGAAGAGAAGAACGGCTGAAATGATCATTTTCATGGATAATCACGGTTTTCAAAGGGTGGAAACAGGAGAAAGAAATGATACTTCATAATTTCTTTGTAAGTTTCTTTGATTTAAGCTATCATGTCCGTTGTTCTTCCTGAGTGGGCGATTCTATCTGTGTGTGATTCCTAGCTATTGTGAAGAGATGTTGAAGGTTCTTCCTGACCCCAAGCATGTCTGGAAGTATATGCTCGCTGTGACTCAGATTCCTCGTGGATCGAACCAGGGTGACGAGAAGTGGCGCCATCATAAGATTTTGAAGTTCTTGAAGGAGCAGGCTGAGAAGCTGGGATGCGAGACTTACGTGGATAAGGGTGAAAACCTGATTGTCCGCAAGGCTGCTACTCCCGGTTATGAGGATAAGCCTATTGTGTGCCTGCAGTGCCACATGGATATGGTGGTTCAGAAGAATGATGACGTGGACATCAACTTCGAGACCGATCCTCTGACTCCCCGTATTGTGGACAACAAGTGGCTGATGGCCACAGGAACCTCTCTGGGTGCCGATAACGGTATTGGTATTGCCACCTGCTTCGGTGTCTTGGAGGACAACACTCTTGTGCATGGACCTCTGGAGATCCTTGTGACTCGTGATGAGGAGACCGGTCTGTATGGAGCTGCTGAGCTGGAGCCTGGCGTCCTGAAGGCCAAGTACATGATCAACGTGGATTCTGAGGAAGAGAACGCCGTGTGCGTTGGTTGCGCTGGTGGTTTCAATGTTCACATGAGACTGCCCACACCTCGTGTGGAGGCCGAGGGTGAGGTGAGAAAGACTGTCATTCTCAACAACTTCTGCGGAGGACACTCTGGCTGCGATATCGGCCTGGGCCGTGCCAATCCTATCCATGTGATGGGACGTCTGTTGAAGGCCAACTGCTGCCCCTTCCGCCTGATTTCCGTGGACTGCGGAACTGCGCACAACGCCATTCCTCGCAAGTGCGTGGTGGACGTGGCTGTGCCTGCGGAGAAGGCCGAGTGCTTCGACAAGTGCATGCAGAAGCACTTCGATGAGTTCATGAAGGAGTATCACCTGATCGAGAAGACCGCCACTCTCACCATCGAGGAGAGCAAGTGCGAGATGGTGCCCATCACCGCTGAGGCCACTCAGAAGTTCGTGAACTTCATCAACGTGTATCCTTTCGCCGTTATGAGATACTCTCCTTCCGTGCAGGGAGATATCGAGACCTCTACCACTCTGGCCATTGCCCGCGTGGAGAAGCCCGAGGAGATCTTCTTCGTCGCCTCTGTGCGTTCGTTCGCCCAGTCCCAGATGGACATGATGTACAACAAGATTCGCTGCATCTGCGAGATGGGAGGACTGGAACTGTCTGAGAGAATTGGAGCGTAGGTAGTTTGCTAATTTCTATTCGTGTTGTCACTGGTTGGCGATGGGAATCCGAGTTAGCATAAAAGGTGCATGAGTCGGATGGAATCGTGACTGTGTGAGCGATTGTTGTGATGAATGCCATACTCACTTTGTTTAGTTATCCTGGATGGGAGCCCAACGTGGAGTCACCTCTTACCAAGGACCTCGTCGCTGCCTACACTGAGGTAACTGGAAAGGCTCCTCGTGTGTACGCAATCCACGCTGGTCTGGAGTGTGGATTGTTCATGGAGAAGTACCACGACCTGGATTGCTCTTCGATCGGTCCTGAACTGAAGTTCCCCCACAGTCCTGAGGAGAAGTTGCTGATCGAGTCTGTTCCTCGTTTCTGGAAAACTCTGACTCTGACTCTTAAGAAGCTTGCCATGTAGATTTCCTGCTACTGTTTGTTAGAAAACAAAATACTTAAATGGAAGAAAGATTCCTTCCTTCTCCAGGTCTTTCTGCTGCCCCACAGCAGTAATCAGTAGATTGATGAATGAGAAAAGAGGGGTGATCATCAGGAAGTCGCTACATTGCACCGCACACATACACATACCTCTTCGCCGAGATCAGGGCAGGACACACGCATCTGCAGATGTTATCGATCGTCATTTTGTTCGTGTCGCTATGAAGGGAGATCTCGTACCACAGTCGGCAAAGATAGAGCAGCGAGTAGTGGTTCATGGGAGGCATATCACAGACCAGCGCATAGGCTTCCTTCGGGTCCTGGCTGGCATTCACTCGGTTGACACTGGGAATAAACGACAGAGGAACTAGACAGTCGTCGTCGAAGGAGATAGCTGAAGTGAGCAACGAAGTCAGTTCCTTAAAGTCGGTCAATGAGCGAATGAACTCATAGTCACCCTATGACACAGCACACGTGCACTCGTACCTTTCTGAATCGTTCGGAGTAGATTTTGCGCAGCTCCGCACTACCAGAGAGTCTGAACACGCCACTCTCCAGATGCGCCTTCACTGCTATCAGTCTCTCCACAATGGTCACAAAGAGCTTGGGAATATTCGGGTTGATCATTGTCGACAGGTTCTCAGAAAGAGTCGATGACTCTTCACAGCTGTCCGAGTTCCGCTCCAAGTCGAAGTTGACGATACTCAATCGGTCCACACGCTGCGTCACGTACTCTACGAACGAGTCGTGGAGATCCAGCGCAAGTTTGCAGTACTGCGGGAACAGTCGCTGCACTTCTTCGTAGAAACTGCACGACAGGACCGCCTTCTACAATCGACGCGATCCGCTGTAGTTACCTTATCGCATTCAGCGATGGGAGGATGCCTCTTCCTCACCGATTCCGCCTCCTTCCTCCCCCACTCCAAAAACAGATCGAGCATGTTCAATAGGGCGTTTCGTCGCTCTGAAGATTGGAAAAGTATGTCAATCGAGTGGCTGATCGACCTCGTCACGAGCGAAAAGCATCTTGACTGAATGCTGCACCGCTCGTAATCCATCAGGTTGCAGGGTAGTTGATCCGTGATTCGCTACGTCAAACCAACGAGAAAATCCTACCTGAATGTCTTGCAGGGGAATCATGCATCTCCAGTCACCCTCGAGCGCCACATGAATGCTGTCCAGAAAGGGACTCAGCCACAGATGACCTGTACTGTACACACGTGTTTCCGGTGTCTTGATGAAGTACTCAGTGCTCGTGTCGAAGAGAGAAAGTGGCTTTGCTGACACCTTCGGGAGCCGATGCGTGCTGCAGCCGAAACTATTGGTTTCGGGCAGCAAACCGTACTGAAACATCCGCTCGGCTGTCTGTTCCAACGTGTGAAGATTTGAGAGGGTGTAGGAATAAGGAGCTCGTCTGCTGAGCAGTGGAGGAATGTGGGAGAAGAGCAACACCTTATACTGCTCGATGTTTGCTGCTGTAGGATCTGGAGGGAGAAACGACTCTCGTTCATGAACTGCGACACTACGGAGCAGTGCATTGACGATCGAGCAAAATTGGGTGGAGCTTCCGACAGAGTCGATAACCATCGTCGTAGGATAGATCGATGAATAGAAGAAGAGAGACGAGTCTGGGTTCCTACGAACACTCTTCGGAAACAGTGTCAACTGCCAAATAAACCGAACGAGATAGAGAATCGTACTGCGAAGAACAGGAGGAAATTGAAGAACAGCCTGATAGACTGCCTCATCATCTTCGCATTCCACCAGTTCTTGCAGATTCTTTATATGTTCTGCGGGAATGAGACCGCCATCAACTGACCTGACCCAGTCACGCAGAAGAGCAAAGAGGATGCAGGGATCTTCCTGAGCATCGATAATATCGTAGTTTCCCTACATGAAAAGCGAGCAAAACCACTACATAGTTCACCTGTTCTTTAAGAGAAGGATCAACAGAAGGTAGCGACTTGATAGGATAGATCAGATAGGCACGACACTTGTTTAGTGCACTCACGATACGGAGAAGGATCGTAGGAACATAGTGAGTAGGAAAATGATCTACACATGAGTACTCAATCAAGAATAAACAATGCAAATCAATATGAAACGGAAGAAGAGTCTGAGTTTCGGTGAATTCACTTAAAAACGCAATAAACGATCTTCTTGTCATACTCGCAATTGTCTGAATAAGTGAACTACATCGACTTAATTCAGCAAACGACGTCACTCGAGAAAACTGTCGTTGATCATCTACATCCAATGTGGATCGCATCGATGCAATTAAAGTGTAACCGGTTCGTTTAAACCACACTAGCAATACTTTCAGATAGAAACACCATCGAATGCATTCCAGTTCTAGCTCGCAACTGAGAGTGACAGCACGACGGTTTGTCAGCATCAACACTAACATCATCTCATCGGACTTCGACTTCTTCAGAATCACCTCCTATTCGTCATATTGAACCACCGAATCCACCGTGATATCACTGAGAAGCAAGCTGCTCTCCGCCTCCTCTCCAGGTTTTGCAAAGCATAGTCTCTCCAGAGTGGCAGAAACTTGCAGAAGACGCGTTCGATGAGACCAGAGGTTCAGTGTATGACGACTAAATACACCACCACGGGTAAGTGTGCGCACAACTGTACTGCTATCTGTATCCATATTATAAAGATCTGGAATCACCGCATGTTCTGTGTTACCAAATGCGCCAGTTTCCGGAAACAGCAGGTTATAATGAACGAGAATGCTCATTACATCTTCAAGACGAGTGAGGTCCTCAACAGAACAGTCGAAACTACGAAGAATGATAGTTTCCTTATGTATCCGTAACAGCTGTGATGACGAGAGAGTGAAGCCTGTTGTTTGCCCCGTGATGAGGCGAAGTGCATTGACTTTCAAGCCAGTGAACTATTTGTGAACGAGCAAACTTGATTCTACTTGAACTTCAGATGAAAAAAGCGACTTACAAATAAAATATAACACATATGTATAAAGGTTTCGCGGAGGAAGTTTCACAGATAGAATATAGTTAAACAACCCCCATCCACGTTCCTCAGAAACTTGTTTCATATTTGCTGTCGTCTGCTTCATCAGAAAGCAATAACAGTTCTCCAGTACTTCATCTGATTGTTTAATATGCTGGACAAGGCAATCCAACAACGAAGTGGGATTTCCTTGAATCGGTAAGTCACACATGTACATCATAATCAATGACTCCACTTCGATGCATGTCTGTTCATACTGTTCGTCGACAATCAGCAGTGGATATTGTGGCGCCGTGGGAGAGAAGTTGCTCAGTTCGGACTCCGACTGACGAACTCGACGATCACGCACAAAGTACATCGCTGCATATTTCGAGAAGGGGAATTCAAACACAGGAGTATAGTTCTCCTCTAAAAACTTGTAGATTCCATCGTTAGGAAGGATATTGATGAAAGGACGTTGGATCGAATCCTTCTTCACCGCATTATACTCCTGGAAGACCATCTGTGCATCACTCCGCGCCTACAATGCTACTTCTGAAGACATCTGGGAGATGTCTGGCAGACTGGTTGATCGCCCTATAATAAATGGTTCTGCAAGCACCTACCCTTCGTAGGATTTCCTCCAAAGTAGGTAATCTGAATATCCTGGTGCTACAGATCAATCACGACCAGCAGACAAACAGTGCTGATGCCGAACTCCTCCAGGTACTGAACATAGGTCGCAAGACCCTCGTCGTTCGTCGAAAGAATGTCCATATGCACAGTCATTGGAATATGGTATTTTGAACGAATTGATTCCGCCGCCAGAATCATCTCCTTCGTTACTTTCTTGTGTGAGAGAATCGACTCTAAAAACAGCTCATAAAATAGGTATAAAGTATCTTCTGCAGTGTATTCTTTGGATAAGCGACAACCTCGAACACATACGCTTTCCAGAAAAACGACTGTGATGGCGAACAGAACTATACGCACTTCGATTATTTCGACTAATTGTTAAAACATGCATACTACCAACAAGGTTTTCTCCAATGATACACTACACATCAATAACAAAATACAATACTACTTAGATAGACGATATAAGGATACAATAGAACGCGAATTTGAAGTGTTTCCATGAGGAGTTAAACGTAATGAAGAATTAGCTCTTCGATAGTACATTGAAGTAACAGAAAGAGTACAGCTAAGGGGGAAAAAGCCAGATTCACCAAGAGTAGTCAATCCTGCAGCCCAACCGTTTTCATAACAACGCAAAACATGTACATAGTCACCCTCAACAAGAGAAACCTCGCTGTCACCTCGCTTTTCATATCCCTTGATCACTTTTGCCATCTACTCCTCATCTCTAATATTCCATCTGTACATAATTTCGGTACGTCTCGTCACTGTTTTGCATCAGATTATCATCCAGTCGATCATTGATTCCTGATGGACAAGAACGTAACGTCTCGTGTGTCGTTTTATTGAAATAGTAAATCTGCTTTGAATCAGGATCAACACACTTGACGTAATAGACAGGATGATTCATTTATTATTATTGTTTAAGGATATGCACTATTTTTGGAGTTTTATTCTTCTTCAAATTCATGTCCAAACTCAAAATTAAACCGATTAGGGCAGTTCATAAGAAGATTAAAGTGAATCCAAAACGACATGGGAAGAAACAATATGGTTCAAAAGACATTCCCCGTTCCTGTAAGTAGCACTGCTTGATTGTCATCTAGCTCATCTTGATGGAACTCCGTGCAGCTCTTACTGTAATTGTACACATTTTGTTCCCGTTTTTACTAGTGTTAACGCGAAAGTGCTATGGACTGACTCAGATCAAGATTGATGAAGAGGACTCACTAAAAAATGACTATTCTGTACTTCTTCAGCTCCTTCACGTTATTCTAAATTCGAAATCGTTTATCGAGTTCCTTTGCAGCTGCCGTTTTTATATATATGCAACAAACAGCACTAAGAAGAATTACTTTATTATGGTTCTAAGCTCATTTCTGCGAGATATCGCATTCGCTTCCTCGGACCTTCCTGCGACGGTTAGTGCAAATCGCTTTGTCCATTACTGTCTCAAATGGATTCCCGCTCTACGGGAGGGAGTCTCTTCTTCTGCCCTTCTCCAGCAGTACATGTACCGAATCGACGCAGAACTAAGGGAAATCAACTCCATTCGTTTTTTTAACTGGTGCAGCCGCTCCCTTCTTTCCTCAAGCTCTTGTAGTCTTCTAGAAATCCTCATAAAAAGTCGTGCCACTCAGAAATCCATTTGAACTTGTCATTTCCCGCCATGGAGAAAAGACGATCCACACGAGTGCTCAACATATAGTAGATATCCCTCTTGTAACTTCGACGACAGTTTTATCGTTTTCGAAACTACTTCAACCTCAAATACGCTCAGCATTCCCCACTCTTATGATAGGAAAGTCGCTTCGATCTCTCCAGGATCCGATTGTCCGGATGGGGTCATCACTGCTTTTACAATGTAAAAACAGCCAAAATGTGACTATTCCTCATTGGATCGTTCTTCCACGTCCAGATGAAGGCAATTCAGTAGCCACGTATCTGGTTTGCACGATCATTACGAGAGAGAACCAGGAATTTGTGACATACAAACGCTTGTTTCCCTCCTCTTGGTTTAAGGCATCAAGGCATTTTGTCTATGATCTCCATAGGGGCGGACGATGGATTCGAATGTGCGGTGAGACTGTAAGCGAGATTTCTGGAAACTTCCTCCAGTCGCTCGCTCCCTGTTATATTCACTACGAGCAAGTGTTTCATTGACCAGTTTGAGTCTTGTTTGTTGAATGAATGAATTCTAAATTTTGCTCTTTTTCTGTCATCCTACATCTTTCACCCAGAAACAGGAGATTATTCTGCCGAATATCTGTTATTGAAGTATGCCTGTAGGGAATAACGGAGATCTGTGTTATTGTGTAGTACACTGACGATATCAAAGTTATACGTGGAATTGTGATTCTCGACGAGGAGGGAAATTCCATCACCAAGAAATACTATACAAATGATTTTCCGACTCCTGAGACCCAAGAAGCGTTTGAACAGCAGATCTTTAAGAAGTTCAAACCGGCAAGTGTAAAGGATGATAGTAGGTTCTACTGTAACGTGTTAACCATAAGCAACGATTGGTCTCCTTGATAAGTATATTGTGATCGGGAAGGCAGGTAACGATTGCTCTGTTTTTTTCTATGGCTCTGAAAGCGAGAATGAGATGATTCTGATCACTGCAATGGATGGCTTCTATGAAGCTCTCAAATTGATTCTCAAGTCGGAATCTTGTCCAAAAATGATGGTGTAGGGACAAACTAGATCGAAACGAAATGCTGAAAAGAATGCCATCTCTGTTCCTTCTAATGGATGAACTTTGCGATTCAGGGTTCCTTCTCTGCCTCTGCTGATATGTAGTGTGTTAAAAGAGATCGATGCGAGTATCTTAGTGCGAAATGTGGAGATGAGACAAAAGTGATTTCTTTGTTAACAAACAACTCCTTCAATCCG